>BMAV01009259.1:0-21342 GCA_019973955.1 Trichonephila inaurata madagascariensis
TAAAATAAAAATAAAAAAAATTTTAAGTCTATTCTCAAAACCAACAAAAAAAAATTTATTTTGTTACCTTTTTTTTTAAAAAATTACAATTAAAAAAATATGTATTACGTAGACAAAAATCAAAATATTAAATGGCAAAAAAAAAATTTTTTAAGAAATTTTTTTTCTCCCATATAAAATAACTTTAATTAATTAAATTTTGTTAATGAATTAATATTTGAAAAAACTATATTAACATCTAGTGTCATCCACTACAAATTTAAAAAATGTATTTGAACTTGAGTGGAGGAATAAAAAGTATTCTATCAGCGATTGAAAATTTGAACAAGATATATAATTATATAGAGAGAACTATGAACTAATAGTAGGAATTGAATAAGGAAAGATTGGTAGGGGTAAAAAATTCCCAATATTGATGAAAAATGTACAATAAAGTTCATATTTTATGTGTATTTTCCACTTTATAAAAAATGATTTTATGAGCATGGATTTAACTTTTGAGTCTTATGTACCACTTTTGGTACTTACGTATTATCCCTTCAACCAGTTTCGTCAAACTGAATGAAATTGCCAAATACCGCGATACACAGCCAATAGTGGATATCGTACTCTAGCACGTTCGATGACAGTAGCAATAAAAAACACGTACATTACGTACTATCGCAACCACGCCAACTTACAAGATAACTCACCAAATCGGCAACCATGTGCTACATTTCATATTTCTCCACTTTCCATCATTCTGCTAATCGTTGGTTGTTATGGCAAGCTCGAAAACTAAAATGCAAATTCGAGATATACCGAATTCTTAAATCATAAAAATTTCATTGCTAAAATTAACAATAATTATGAAAAAAAATTAAATTATACTCCGTTTTTAGAATTCGTACTATTTTATTTAGTGTCCCTAATTGACTAAATTCATGTGACGTCAATCACATGATAATGATAACCACGTGTTTCTGGCCAATCATTTCAAACCTCATGTAACGTCATTATACAAGCTGTCTTGTGTTTCCAGCTAATCAGTTCATGCACTTCGTTGTTGCCAACTTCTGCTCCTTGTAGAAACTTTCTCTTAAAAAGTACATATTTGTTAACAATAATAACGTCAACAAACTATGAAACGCCAACAATGTTATGAAAAACTTTTTTTCATAACATTTGAACACTTTTACCCAATTATGAATTTTAAAAAAATGTTTATCTAAGTTTCACAAATAGAACAACAAGTACAATTAGTTTTATGTCTGTTTTGAATTCAATGGAGAACACGGGTTTGGTTTTAGCTCGTGACAGTTATGAATTGAACCTATATGGATGTGATAGTACGTAAGTATCCTTTTTTGCTGCATGTCCATGCGAAATCAGAGGATAAATACTGAAACCTTTCATATAATTAAACTTAATTTCTCTGCCACAAAGTAGGAGTTTGAAATTTATAAGAAAAAAAAGAACGCATAATTAAAATAACGATAGTCTTCTTGTGATCTAGTAAAATAACAAATAAATGTTTAAAAATTATTTACATTTTATATCAGCTTCAGGATAATCAGTAATTAAAAGTAATTGCATGATGTAACATGAACTGAATTTAATCCTACATATTCCAAGCTTACCACTAAACTAATTAATTCAAAGCGAAAAAACCGTAAGAACCTCCTTACATATATCTTGTTCAAATTTTCAAACGTTAATAAAATGCATTCTAAGGCACTCAATTGATCTGAAATTTTATATACACAATTATTTTGGATGACGATTCGGTAATTTAATTATAACTAATAAAAATTAATTGATTAAAACTAATTATTTAAAGAATTACAAATACAGCCCCGTTGGCATGATTTTGGGTGACTTAGCGACCCTTTTGGCGACTTGTGTCAAAACTTGAAAAGGTATTTTTCTCACCCTTTAAAGCATTCAATTGAACTGAAATTAATATACACGATTGTTTTGGGTGACAATAAGATAATTTAATTATAATTAATTAAACTTAATTGACTGAAACTAATTATTTAAACAATTACAGATGCAGTCACGTTGGCTTCATTTTTAGCGACTAAGGTCAACATTTTAAAAGATTTTTTTTTCTCACGTTTGAAAGCATTCAGTTGAACTGAAATTTTATATACACGATTATTTTGGATAACAATACGATACTTTAATGATTATTAATAAAAATGAATTGCCACTTAATATTGCGAATCTGTCATATGTATATACATATTTATATTAATTGTTATTATTTGATAAAAAGTAACTAAAATAAAATTTTTCTTCGTTGAACTAAGTAGGAATTGACTTAATTTTTTTTATATTACTTTTTATAGATACACTAGTGACCAATAAGATTTCCAAAAAAAAAAAGGCAGAAATATCTGAAATCAAAATAACACTTCAAAAATTGCTACATGCAGATAAAAAATTTGAATATTATAAGAATATAAATAAAACTTATAATATTTTATCATTATTAGCAAAAAAATAATCATATTTACTATTGAAAATTCGAAAATGTATAAATTGAACTAAAGTTTTATGTTGGCTGAGAGCTACAATCATTAGTTATTTTTCTTTTGCTTATATTCTTTTCACCGTTACTATAGATTTACATTCATCTTGATGCTTTTATTTATTTTTTGTTCCCAAAAAATGTGATTTAAATGCAATCACATAAGTGAAAAAACTATAATCCGGAAAAAGAAGAAAATTATTTTTATATAATTTTAGCATGAAGCATGTCGGGTTTAACTTCACAAATATCCTTTTTTTAGATAAATTTTATTTTTTAATTTAAAAAAATACCGCAAAATGGAAAAAAAAAAAATCTACTCTTTCTTTTAAAATACTTACATAACTAGAAAAAGAAAAGCTTATTTTTGTATTGGAAGTTAATGTAACGGTAAGATTTTTTTTTTTTGTTTAAAGACTATAATTCTCAATTTAGATTTTTTTTTTTAAAAAAGTTTTAGTTGTTGTCGAAAAATGTACAGTGTATCGTTAGTTTAATAAGAAATAATATAAACAGCGAAAAAAAAAGCACTGATATTTTTTTTTGTCGATTTTCAAGGTAATTAAGAAAGTACACGCGATATTTGAAAAACAATAAGATTTCTTAATTATCAGAAGCAATTAAAATATCATACATTGTAAGCGAAAAGAAAAAACTTTCTGCTGTAACATTTTAAATTTTTAAAAAGAAACAAATAATTTTCAAAACACTACCACACGTTAAATAAGTTCTAAATTCAAATCGTAAAAGTTTCTTTAAATCGTTTGGGGGAAAAAAAAAATCGCGTGAGTTTATTCGAATAAAATGAAGTGAAAAAATTCGCAATAAGATTAGAACTGTTTTTTTTCCCTTTTCCAAATGAAATATTCGAAAACTCAATTTAGAGAATGGAAGAACCTAAGATTAATTTTAAAAATATAAAAGAGATTGAAAATAAAACACAACTCATCGCAAACATGGAGAAAAAAAGAAATTTATTCCTTATTTCTTTTATTTATCATTTGCTTCAACGCATAGCAAGGAAAAAATGAATTTTTGAAAACTAATCAAACTTTAATATTATATATTTATTTAAAAAAAAAATTTTCCACAGATGATCAAGAATTACGAGTAAACAGATGATTTCGCTTTTCAAAAGAATGAGTTATTTATTGAAATGCTTCTGAAATATATAACTGAAAATATAACATGGAACGAATTTGTTTTCAACTTTAAATATTAAAATATGTTCATATTTAATCTTTTAAAATGTGTGTTTTCAAAAATATGCTGCCTTTATTCAAAATAATATTTTATATTTACACTTATCTTCAGAGTTGTTTCTTTCAAATGCCACAATCTGTTTATTTTTCTCGGTTGGAGATTCTGGAAATCATCAAATTTTACATAAAATTTAGCGCAAAAGGGACGTTGAAGTTCTTTTATGATTCTATCAAAAATAAAAATCTAATGAATCTGATTTATACTTCTTCGCTCACCGGCAGTCAGGCACCGTTTAGCAGTTTCTCAAAAAAAAAAAAATGCACTAAAGCATGTCTCCCTGTATTTATTTGCTTTTAATACAGAAATTATAATCGAATATTCTTAAGAGATAATTAGTTTTAAAATATAACACATACTCTGATAAATGTTTCAGAAAGTATGTTTTTAGAAAAATTTTCGTTTTCTTTCATTTGATGAAGGGAAAAAATCTTTCACAATCCTAGTTTCACGTTGTTATTACCTGTATTCCTTAAGTTTTTTTAAAGTAAACTAGATATCTAATTATTAAAAAAATTACACATGAAAATAAAATTTAATAATATAAACAAGTAATATAAAAAAAAATTAAGTCAATTCCTACTTAGATCAACAAAGAAAAATTTTATTTTAGTTACTTTTTATTAAATAGTTACAATTAATATATGTATATACATGCGACAGAATCACAACATTAAGTGGTAATTGATTTTTATTAATTATCATTAAAGTATCGTATTGTAATACAAAACATTCGTATATATAAAATTTCAGTTCAACTGAATGCTTTAAAACGTGAGGGGAAAAAAATCTTTTAAAGTTTTGACACAGGACGCCAAAAGGGTCGCTTAGTCGCCAAAAATGATGCCAATGTGGCTGAATTTGTAATTCTTTGAATAATTAGGTTTGATTAATTAATTTTTCAATTCGTACTATTATCTCGCCCTGTCTCTATATATTTATTTATTTATATATTTGTATATTTATTTATTTATCTTGGTGGAATTTTCAATCGTTCATAAAATGCGTTGAATTGAGCTGAAATTTTATATACAGGATCATTTTGGATGAAAATACAATAATTTAATTATAATTAATAAAAATTAATTGATTAAAATGAATTATTTAAAGAATTACAAATACAGCCACAATGGCGACTTAGCGACTCTTTTGGCGATTTGTGTCAAAACTTGAAAAGGTTTTTCTCTCACGTGTTAAAGCATTCAGTTGGACTGAAATTAAAAGGATAATACGATACTTAAATGATAATTAAAAAAAAATAATTACCACTTAATGTTGTGATTTTGTCCTATGTATATACATATTTATTTTAATTGTAACTATTTAATAAAAAGTAGCTAAAATAAAATTTTTCGTTGTTGATCTAAGTAGGAGTTGACTTAAAAACTATTTTTTTATATTACTCGTTATTAATTATAATTAAATTACTGTATTGTTATCCAAAATAATCCTGTATATAAAACTTAGCTCAATTGAGTGCTTAAAATGTATTTTATTAACGATTGAAAATTCTACCAAGATAAATAAATAAGTAAATAAATATAGAGAGAGTGTGAGTTAATAGTAGGAATTGAAAAAAAGGCAGTAAGTCATGTTCAATAATATGGTTACAAATTGGCAATAAGGCGTAATTTTCAGCTCAATCAAATACTTCAAGTTCAAAGATTAGCACAACATTATATCATAAAAATTGAAGAATCACATTTGTATCATTTGCGATCAAACCAAGCACAATTGAGAACAGAATGCATGCAAGGATTGACAGACCATGTACAAAACTATATATAAAAACATGTCTTTATATAAAAAAGTTTTTCATAATCTTTATATATAAAAATCTTCTGTGCGTGTGTATGTGACTAACTCCTCCTAAACGGCTGGACCAATTTTGATGACATTTTTTATGTGGGTTAAAGTGGATTCGAGAATGGTTTAGATTCACAATTCGGTCCAATATAGCAATAAGTTAAAAAGATATTAGTTAAAAACATTAAAAACATACAACTCAATATTTCACCTGCATTGTTGTAACAACGTTATTATTATAAAAATGACGTAAGTTGGCATCGAAAATCGATTTTCAGCCAAACTGGATCTTTATTGTCACAAAAATACAGAAGAATCATGCTTTTTGGCGTTTTTAATTAATATCTTTTTAAATAATCTTTACATATATAATTCTTTTGTGCGTGTGTATGTGACTGATCTTCCTAACCGGCTGAACCAATTTTGATGACATTTTTTTGTGGGGATTCAAGTGGAGTCGAGAATAACTTAGATTCACAATTCGGTCCGATATTGCAATTAGGCGTAAAGGCGCGAAATTATTCATAAAAAATCATTAGAGCATTCTTGAGGCCACTATTTTGAGCCGCAAACTTCAAGATGAAGTTGTACTTCTACCACAGATCCCAATGATTCTTTAAGACTCACCTACCCATTCAAATGTTTGCAATTTCCAATTCGCTTGGTATTTGCTATGACCATTAATAAGTCACAAGGTCCAACAATGACAATTTGTGTCTTAGATTTAGAAAACCCTTGCTTTTCGCACGTCCAATTATATGTTGCACGTCCGAGGTTTGGCAAACCATCGCATTTGTTTGTTTATACCCCTCAAGGATTAACCAAAAACATTGTACCTTCAATGGCATTACAATAAATTTTTTTGTGTATTAAAAAATATACCTGTTATGAAAATAGCTCGAGTTTTATCTTTTTTTTACCCTTTAATCAAAACAAGTTTAAGTTTCTATTCAGAATAGCATCTATATGCAAATTAGGTCGTAGTAAATACATACTCACACGCAATCGATAGGTGGAATTGTGGTAACTGTACATGTGATGATGTCAGGAATTGTAAAAATTTCTTTATAAAAAAAAATTCATCAAAACGGTCCAGATTGTTACAATTTGTTCAAAAAAGTTTGTAATTTTCGGATTTAAGGTATCCGACTACGTTCGGAACCGTGATTTTGAAATAGCGTGTAAATGGATAATATTGATGATATTTACGTCACTTAGATTAGAATACATGTATAAATGGTTTTAAGCATTATTTACAAAAAAATTATTTAAAACAATATTTTGGCAAAATTAACTTAGAATAACCTTTTTCCAAATGCTGTCCTTGTAAAAATGCTTCTATTATAATAATATTGTGCCTGTATATAGCCTCAGGGCCTCTGTACAGAGGCCCCAACTATGATTTTTGAAAATTCGATTATTTTCAGAGTTACAACCATTTAAAATAATTATCGGTGTATTTTCTTTAAAATTTCTCCCTTCTGTTTTCGTAAAACATGGATAAACCGACTTCCGAGTTATGCACTTCAAAAAATTTACTTAGCCTCTGTACAGGGTCTGAGCTGAATACAGGCAAAATATTAATACAATAGAAGCATTTATTACAAAGGAGAACATTTGGAAAAAAATTATTCTAAGTTAATTTTTTTCCAAAATATTTTATTAAATAATTTTGTTTATCATTAATGTCCTTAAAAAAATTTTATCATGTATTCTAATCAAGTGACACTAAATATCATAAATATTGTCCATTTACACGCTTTTGCAAAATCACGGTTCCGAACGTAGTCGGATACCTTAAGACCGTGTGTACAGGACAACGCCTTTCGGGACCGCTGGTGATGTAATAAATTTATTTATACATAAGTTATAGTTAGTAAATATGGGTCGTAAGATAACTAAAATAAATAACTAAAAATGGGCTCCAATAACGAATTCTGTGAAAAAAAAAAAAAAAAAAAAAAAATAAAGAATGTATACGAAAGATAGAAATTTTTAGAGTTTAGTTGAGGTACAGTTTTAAAATTTGAGCAATAAATATGAACACTTGTATAATTTGTACTGGAAAATTGGTCCATCGTTGGCAGACGGGGAGGTGGGGGGATCTAGTTAACATAAACATAAAAAATAAAAACTAGATTAAGGTATCCGACTAAATTCCCGGGAACAGTGATTTAAAAGCGCATAAATGGTATTTTGGGATATTTAGTGTCACTTAGATTAAAATATATGTATAAAATTGTTTTAATGACATTTTAACAAAAAATTATTTAATACAATATTTTGGCAAAAATAATTAGAATAACCTTTTCAAAATGTTCTCTTTTTGAAAAAAGCTTATTATAATAATATTTTGCCTGTATATAGCTCAGACCTCTGTACAGAGGCTCAACCATGATTTTTGAAAAATTCACATTATTTTCAGAGTTACAACCCATTGAAATAATTATCGGCGTTTTTTTCTTAAAATTTCCCCCCTCTGTCGTCTTAAAACATGGATAAATCCACTTCTAAGTTATATATTTCAAAAATTTAGTTGAGCTTCTGTACAGAGGTCTGAGCTATATACGAGCAAAATATTATTATAATAAAAGCATTTTTCGCAAAAGAAGAATATTTTGAAAATGGGTCATTCTATGTTCAATTTTTGTCAAAATATTGTATTTAAATAATTTTTTTTTGTCATTATGTCCTGAAAACAATTTTAAACATGTATTCTAATCTAAGTGACACTAAATATCATAAATATTATCCATTTATACGCTTTTGCAAAATCACGGTTCCGAACGTAGTCGGATACCTTAAATAAAACAAGACCATTTGGTCATTTGAAAAATATGAATTAAAATGTAACATTATGAATTTTCGCACATATAAGTAGAAAGATAATGGCATTTAGAATAGTACAGTTTATTATATCTGTACCAAAAGAAAACACCTGCTCAAAACATAAGCAACTTTCGCCAAACCTACACCTGTATAATCAAATAAAAAAGGAATTTTTTTTTATAGTTTTCATTTCGAACCAGAAGATCTAATAAAAAAAATGAAATCCCTAGAAATATTTTATTGTTTCATGATGGGAACAGTTCTGTCACAGTAGAGTTAAAAAACATTAACGGTAAAAAAAAAGTACTCCAGACAATAATTTTTCCTCCTTTGGTTTTTAAAATCAGCAGAAGATCAACATTACCGAGTTTTGATCCTCAAAATCCCCATGAAGTTATTTTCTCCGTAACAGGGATTTTCTATATAACGTAAATAAATATTTTGTTGCTTATTGAATGAAGAACAATGCGTTCAGGATTCAAGGAAGAACCACATTGAAAAATAGCTTTTTTTCATTTTTTCTGACACAAACTCTAAAATCTTTTCTTATATTTCCAATTTCTATATTTACTACAATGTACTATGAATTACAATGAAGATGAGAGTTTAATTTTACAAAATATCTGTTATGATTGGAAATTTATTCATCTCTCTCTCTAAGCATATCACAATCTCACTAAATTCAAATTTATGAGTTCGTAAAGAATAAAAATCGGTAAAAATTGCTTTGGAATTCAGTGGTGTTTCCATGGTTACGAGTCTATTATAGAAGTTAACACGTATTTTTTTTACAAAAATATTTATTCTTACAGAGCAAAAAATGAAAGCTAAAATAATGTATATATAGAGAGAATTTATAATACAATTGTAGGTTTCCTCAGGAATTAAATAATTAAATGGAATAAGTTTTAATTATGATACAAGAACAAATGCGAGATAAAATTTATGCCCCAAATGGTTTTCTAAAAGGCCAATTTTTTTTAATTAATAAGTTTGCGTCAAAATGTAATGCATTAGATTGTTTTTACCTTCAGAATTTTTCGAATCATTATACTGCTATCACTTAGAATAATGTTTTGATAACTTCTACTGTTTCCATCGTCAATCTATATAAAATTTAATTTTTCTTTTATCACTGCATTCAATTTAATAATAAATATTTTCATCAAATAGTACCAAGGTTAGAGTAAGAAAAAATATATACTTATGTACATACATACATATATACACACACAGATGCAAATACTAGCCGTTGCCCACCCTGGGTATTTCATAATGTTATATGATTATATATACTGCTTATATCTATAAATTATGGATATATAAACCTTATTATTAAGAGTTCGATTATACTAAAAACTTTCTCATCTCTCACCTCTTCATTTAAACAAAGAACAGGTAAATAATAATTCCTAAAATTGAAGCAGAATCATCTTTTACGCTCTCGTAACCCCCTCCTCTAAAGTTGATTTCCGCAACACCCATTTTTAATCTTCCTCTACTCAACAAAAGAAACATGCTTGCCAAATTTCAAGCCTAAATCTAACAGTTCAAAAACGGAAACTTTTTCTATCAATAAGCCTCGCAGCACCCTTTGAGAGTTGATTTCCGTTCGACTCGTTCTTGGAGGATTTCAATTCAACAAAAGAAATATGCACGTCAGATTTCGTTACTGTAGGTCTAGATGTTCGAAAACAGGGAATTTTTTTTTTCAATACACCTCATTAACTCCCTGCTTTCCTAATTGAAGTTGATTTCCGTAAAATCTGTTTTTTATCGGATCTCTACTATATAAAAGGAGCATGCTTACCAAATTTCAAGTCAAAATCTATAGGTCTAATAGTTCTGAGATATAATGATGAGTGAGAGTGCGAATCGCTTTTCTCTTTATATACATCTATATGTACGGTTATGAAAACCAACTCAAATGTAATTCTGGAAATGCGTTTTGAATATTTACATATCTGATTTACATTTAGAGTACAAGCAGCCTCTAACGCAATATATATGGGATTTTCTTTTGGAAACACAAAAGTATTTTTGAAAAATAATTCGATATCCAAATTTCAAAATTCTTCATCATTTCAGTACCTTAAATAGCAACTTGTCAATTTCTGTTTTCCAATTTTAAAATGAACGAGAAGAGGAAAATAAGAAAATTAATCTCGTATCATAAAAATTATTTCTGTTTATTTCTTTATTTCAAAACTTTAATTTATACGGCCTTAGCTGGAAGCTGTAGGTATTCAAAATGACCCAATGCATTTTCTCCAGAAGCAGATATCAAAAAGATGGACGGTTGACAACTGTTGGCGATATTTTGGCTTGCTTATACCTAGCTCGTTTTGTTGGGGTTTCTGCCGCTCAGTTTTAGTAATTAAATAAAATACCAGATAGGCGGATACCAATCGTCGCAGGTAATTTTGATGCATAGTTTCCTCACCAGAGGGAGACACATGAGTTCTGCCGATGAGAAACCGTACTTAGTATTTTAATTTTGCCAAGAGCACACAAGCCAAAAAAGCACTCAAGGGCTTTTACATGCCGCATAATCATACGACATGGCCGCTGTCGATCTTTTCGATTCAAAGTCGTCGATTGTGAAATGTGTCGAATTCATAATACGGAATTACCCCATGATTTTGGAATGAAATACATTACATGTATTTCTTATAGTATTGTTTGGCTCGTAATAAATGTTTCTGTAATTGGAAATAACACTAAAAAGAAAAGAGTTGCAAAACATAATAGTTTGACCTGATTACTATTTTTTTTATTGTATTGGTAGAATTAGAGCTACATTTTTGATATTCACAGCTAAAAAGCCTTGAATTCACTTTAAAGCTGTATATTTAATTTGTATTACAAAGAATTCCGATTTCGTCGTTTTTCTCATTGTAATCGAATTCTCTTAAAAAACACTTTTTATAAAGTGATATAGCTCAGCTCACGAAATATTCCGGAGCAGATGCTCTATTTTCGTCAAAGAAGTCGTGTCGGAATGAGAGGAAATGGGTTTATTTGACGAGAGTTTAGCAGCGAAAGCGGTGCAAATACATCGAAATCAAAACGTAGCATTTCGATCACTTTCTGAACTCCAATGACAGCTTGTCTGACTTATTGTGCATGTAACTTGGCAACAGTTCCCGAAATAATTAATAGGATCGGAGCAGAGTTTGTAAACATTGATTGCATGACTGGCAATACGAATAGTTAGAGCTCTGAAACTTAATCAGCAAATGGCAATGACTGACTGAGCGAGTGTTCATTAACGACGTACTTTAAGGTATCCGACTATGTTCGGAACCGTGATTATGCAAAAGCGTATAAATGGATAATATTTATGATATTTAATGTCACTTAAATTAGAAAATGTACATAAAATTTGTTTAAGAACAGTATTACAATAAAAAATTATTTAAGTACAATATTTTGACAAAAAATGAACATAGAATGACCCATTTTCAAAATATTCTCCTTTTGCGAAAAATGCTTCTATTATTATTATATTTCACCTGTATATAGCTCAGACCTGTGCACAGAGGCTCAACTAGAATTTTTGAAATATATATCTTAGAAGTGGGTTTATCCATGTTTTACGACAACAGAGAGGAGAAATTTTAAGGAAAAAAACGCCGATAATTATTTCAAACAGTTGTAACTGAAAATAATGTGAATTTTTCAAAAATCATAGTGGAGCCTCTGTACAGAGGCCTGAACTATATACAGGCAAAGTATTATTATAATAGAAGCATTTTTCACAAAAGGAGAACATTTTGAAAAAAGGTTATTCTAAGTTAATTTTTTGCCGAAATATATTTAAATAAATTTTTTTTGTCAACATGTCCTTAAAACAATTTTATACAAGTCTTCTAATCTAAGTGACACTAAATAACATGACAATTATCCATTTATGCACGTTTTTAAAATCACGGTTCCGAACGTAGTCGGATACCTTAAGCAATACGAGGGATATTAGTGACGGAGTATATTTGAACCAGTGTCAAGTGCCACTTGAGCTTGCAACTCTCTCTTCGAAAGTCCACACCATGGGAAAGTGAGGAATTACCACAGATTTAACGTGCATCAGTTACTTCGTACAGCGGGTTATCAGTGGCATCAAGTATCGAACCAGTGACTCAACCACGACGGTCACGAGTCCATGATAATGACCATTAGGCTACCGTGGCCAGCACACAGAAATACTGACCGGTTTAAAGTATTCTAAAATTGATATATCCTCGATACAATCTTACAATAAAAATTGGAATGAAAATGAATTTAAAATAAAAATAAATCTATTGATTCGAAAGTATAATAAAACTCATTTAAAATATAACAAGTAATATAAAAAATCTTTTTAAGTGAAATCCTACTTTGGATGGATATTTTATTAACGACTGAAAATTTAAATAATATATATATAGGGAGAAAGTGAACTAATAGTAGGAACTGAAAAAAGAACATGATTTGTCTGCATTGTTGTTGGCCGTCGAAAACCTGGCTGAAATCATGTTTTCGACGCCAACTTTTTTCTTTGTTTTAACAGTTACATTGTTACAACAATAGAAACACGAATCTAAGATGACCTCAGAAACCGGTAAAAATGAAACAAACATGGCTGTATCTGCAATTCCTTGAATAATTAGTTTCACAGTTAATTAATTTTTATTAATTATAATTCAATTATCGTATTTTTACCCAATACAATAGTGTATAGAAATTTTCAGCTCAAATGCGCGCTTTAAAATGTGAGAAAAAAACCTTTTCAAGTTTTGACACAAGTCGCCAAAAATGATACCAACGTGGTTGTTTATTTGTAATTCTTTAAATAATTAGTTTTAATCAATTAATTTTTATTAATTATAATTAAATTATTGTATTGTCATCCAAAATAATCATGTATATAAAGTTTCAGCTCAATTGAACGCTTTTAAACATATTTTACTAACGAGTGAAATTCCACCAAGATAAATAAAAATAAATAAATAAATATATTGAGACTGTGAGCTAATAGTAGGGATTGAAAAAGCGATTTTTAAGCAGTTTTAAACTGAGACAAGCTGTTGAGAAAAATTGATTTTTCTGTATTACACTGCCGAGCGATTTCATCGCCAAATACCACGATATAAAGCCTCTTGTGGAACAGATTCCACGTACGTTCAAACACAAAAATCTTGATCGCGTGTGCTCGGAAATAATAACATTGTTTATAATTTGTAGGGCTGGGCAAGTTCGACTGAGTTTTTCATCCCTTTAGTGGGTCGATAAATGAGTACCAAGCTTGATTGGGAACTTAACACTGGAGGTTTTCGTGTCAGACTGACCACCTTATCAGAACATCTGCTCATGTACTTCAGGGCCCAAGGTCACGTGTACTGATATGGGCCCAGTAGGCCTTGGACCTCATGGTCTGTTGCACCACGCGGCTGCGGGTAGCCGAGCGGTAAAGGGGCGCGTCGGATCGCGGCTTGCCTTGTCGCGAGTCTGAGCCCCGTACCACTCAAAGACCCGCCGTGTAGGAAAAGCGTGATGCACGCTAAATCTGCTCGAGAGCTGAAACGTCCCTCCCGTTGGTGTGGTGGCGCGGTAGTTAGAGAGGGTGCCAGCTCAGATGTCGTCCACGTCACTTGATCATGGTTCAAAATTACGTGGTCTGTCGCTAAAAGCCCTCGTGTAGCTGGACAATACGACATTAATATTCAATCTGTTGCACCACTGAGTTTCGTTATAGTTTGTACGATTTATCTTATTTTGCTGAGAATGATTGCAAATTTGAATATTTTTTCGACAGAAGTGAACGTGGGAATTTTCTAAAAATACGCTCTAATATCTAAGTCCCTGCAAAAATATGTGGTTCGGCGAAACAAGAAACATTGCCGAACCGAATAACAGTGTTTAATTTCGTCCTTATGGAATTTATGTAGCATCGTCTACATAAAGACTCATTTATTGCGATTTTGAGTACAATTATGGTGCTTTGTGGCCACCTGAATAATGAAGTTCTCATTAGATTTTTTGTTCATTTCAAACATACATGCTTTTAGTACTTACGTATTATACCGTCGACCATTTTCACCAAATCAAGACTTCGCTAATTCAAAAAATATCACCAAATGCTGTCTCGTTATCATTACAGCTTTCGGACATGAGAACTTTTCGAATATTGGCTGTATTTTGCAGTATTTGGCGATTTGTTTTGTTTTTACAAAATTAGTCGATGGTATAATGCGTAAGTGTACTTTTGTCTTCGAAAAAATATAGTATTTAATTCTTTAACAGGTACTTACGCATTATCGCACAAACGCCAACTCTATTAATAACTCGCCAAGTTGGCAACCCAGATTTTTCTATGTATCGTACGCGCTGAATTGGCAACCAGGTGCTCCGTTTCATATAATGTTGCCAATAGGTTGCGATAAAACGTAAATACCCTTTTACATCTTTAATGATTTTATTTGCGTGTAGTTGCGTAGAAAGTTGCGTTCTTCTTACTTCAGTTACGGGTCACCAATGTAGGAAGATTCGAACCGGGCACCTTCCGTTCCGAACGCGAGTACTTTATCGATCACGCCGATCGTCTTCGCGTGATGTCTAAGTTCTAGTTTTAATTAGATACCACAGTACTTGCGTATTATACAGTCGCTTAGTTTCATTTAAAAGACGTCGCCAAATGCCAAGATATAGAGCTAAAAATGGTAACCATTCCCGGGGAAAGCTTCAGTTAATAATAATAATAATAGCATTTTGTGACATTTTTTGAATTGGTTGTCTTTCACTCCTGCAGAAATTGGTGACGAAAATCTACGTAAGTACCATGGCTTTTGAAAATATGCCTTTAAAAGAATAAAATTATTCCTTTAAATGAAACTTTAAATAAAAGCAGATACCTTTTTAATTTTTTTTTTACGATACATTATGGTAATATTAAGAAACTGACTACTACGTTCGGAACCACAGGATTTGTAAAGTGCGTAAATGGATAATATTTATGATATTTAGTGTCACTTTTAGATTAGAATACATGTATACAATTGTTTTTGAGGACATTTTGACAAAATATTTAAATACAATATTTTTGGCAAAAACACCTTTTTGTGGAATAAACTTTTTTTCAAATGTTCTCCCTTTTGTAAAAAATGCTTCTATTGTGTTAATATTTTGCCTGTATTCAGCCTTCAGACCTCTACAGAGGCCTCAACTAAAATTTTTTGAAATGTGCATAACTCGAAGTCGGTTTATCCATGCTTCTTACGAAAAACACAGCGAGAAATTTTAAAAATACGCCGATGTAATATTTCAAATGGAAAATAATTTCGCGTATAAAAATAATTTCGCCGAAAATAATTCAAATTTTTTTCAAAAATCATAGTTGAGCCTCTGAAAATTGAGCAAAACCAAAAAATTTAATAAAAAAAGTTTTTTTAAAAAAACAGCATTTAAAAAAAGGACTGTTTTTTGAAAAATATTTATTTAAAAAATTTTTTTGTCAAAATTTCCAAAAACATTTGTATTTTTCTAATGGACACAAAATATGAAATTATCCTTTTTAAAAATCATTTCCGGGAACGTAGTCGGAAACCTTAAAAAAATGGGAAAGTAACCAAAACCTATTGGCGTTTATATAAAACGAAGGGAATTTAACGCATACGACAGTAAAAATTTGGGGAAAGCTTGGGATTTTTCACACAAATTGAGATTGGCGATAATATGTTAGTTCCGTAAAATCATAGTTTAGTTAAAATGTTGCAAAATTGTGCCACTTTTTTTTTGTTGAAGTAATGAACTTATAACCTTTTTGACGTTAATAATTCGTCAAGTTGGTGATAAGTAAAGCAATACATTAAAATACGATCAAAATTTATTTAGTTCAAATGGATAAATTTTAGCGACAATACTCTACGCTTTTATAAAAAAAAATCAAGAAATATCTTTCTTATAAATGATAAAAATATTTAAAAACAATACATACATGTAATCGAAACAATGCCAATCCTTAAGAAAACTTGTTTAAATTAAAAACCCTTTTTTGTTTCTTTTAATAAAACTAATACGTTGCGATAAAACGTTAATACCTTAAAATCTATTTAATATCTTAAGTACATATATTTCTCATTTAAAAACCATTGTATTCGTGTTTTAATTCGATATTAATACATTTTAGAAATATATTTCAATTCATAAATTCATGTAGCGTTTATGCAGACAGAAAATTATCGAAGCGTAACGATTAATCGATGAAGCCTTCCGAAAAATATCGAAACGATTCGAGACATTTTCCCTTTAGCTAACGGAGCCGAAAACGAGTTAATGTGGTTCTATGAGCGGACGCGTCATTAGACGCAGACTCCATAAACATTGAACTGAATCTGTCTACGAACCGCTGTTGCCAACCGTTCAGCACAAATTTAATACCTTATCTAAATGATTCAGGCTCATCTGGTAGAGCACATTAAGACCATTGCATTGAATGAAGGGAACAAAATGTTTGATAAGAGAGGCGAAAAGGTTCTTAATAATTAAAGTCTTGCCTTTCTTATTTGTCTTTCCTGTTTTATAGAATCTTAATGCAGGGCAATATTTTATCTCGAATGAGAGAGAGACGTTCGATGCATCGATATTTTTATCTTTATTTCTCACTAGGTGCACAGAAACCATTTTTAAATATCGACATGTCTGTTTTTTTAATGTTCTTCCTTCTGAATAAGTTCTGTGATAAGGTTTGAAATTAGCTAGTTAAAAATACCTTTTTTTTTCGTCTTTACGATAATAAGGGTCTACGATTTAAAAGTTAAAGATGCATCCCACACACACACACTGTGAAAAAGCAAACTCTACGGATTTTTTTTTAACAGGATAGAATTTTCATCCAATAAAATAAAAATAAAGCTAAAAAAATGTTCTTTAAGGACATTTTCACTAATATTAATATTTTTTTTAAATAGATAGGAACTGTTTTTAAATTGATTAAGTAATCTCAGTGTCTTCTTTTATTCAATCTTTCAAATCACAATAATCTACACATATTTCCTTTTACAGAATTGCCAAAACAGTTTTGTCATTTTTTGACGGCATTAAGAAAAGAAAAAAAAAAATTTAATTAAAAAATATCGAACATATGAAAAGGTGTGCAGTACGTGTATATTACGTAGTGTATATTGGTGGTTACACTTAACCATTTACAGCTAGCACACGACAAATTAAACAGAGAACTAAATTTTTCCTATAATATCACACTTTTTCAATTCCTACTATTAACTCACACTCTCTATTTATTTATTTATTTATCTTGGTGGAATTTTCAATCGTTAATAAAATACACTTTAAAGCGCTCCATTGAGCTGAAATTTTATATACATGATTATTTCAGATGACAATACAGTAATTTAATTATAATTAATAAAAATTAATCGATTAAAACTAATTATTCAAAGAATTACAAATACAGCCACGTTGGCATCATTTTTGGCGACTTAGCGACCATTTTGGCGACTTGGTTCAAAACTTTAAAATATTTTTTTCCTCACGTTTTAAAGCATTCAGTTGAACTGAAACTTTATATACACGATTGTTTTGGATGACAATACGATATTAATATTTATTTTTATATTAATTGTACTATTTAATAAAAAGTAGCTAAACTAAAAATTTTCTTTGTTGATCTAAGTAGGAATTGACTTAAATATTTTTTTTATATATTACTTGTTTATTTTAAATTTGAATTTCATCAATATCAAAATAAAATACTTTTTGGTACTTATTAGTTAACTGGAAGCAAGCGATAAATCGCCAAATGTTACTATCGGTCACAGATGAATTATCGCGAACTGCAACACTAATAGTAATTGTAGCAGCTAATTAGTAAGAGATAATTGTAGATAGCTTTTATTTGGTAATTTACATATTGTTTCCATTAATGTAATTGCAACCCGACTAACGAAAAAGTACTAAATTTATTTCCCTTGATATAAAACTTAACTATGCAAAACTAACTTTCCTCATTTGAAAAATAAAAGATTTCAATTGATTAGGAAAACGGGAAAAAGGTAAATTTTAATAAAAAATTTTCTCATAAATAGTTTTATTTAAGCACAAGTCTTTTACAATAAAATTTCAAAAGAAATTTTTTTTTTAATTTCACAATTCCCGGCAATGAAGAAAGCAATTTTGCTAGCTTTTCAATCTTTGTGTAAACGAAGACATTTTCTCCATTGTGTAAAATAAAGACATTCACTTCTAAAATTTGTATTTTTTTATTTTGCCTGGGAAACAACGCCATAAATATTGACACATTCGTTTAGCGACTAAGGCTGGTATTTAGGATACAAATTTTGTAATGACTCTTGACAAACCGTCACATGGTAAGAAGAAAGGCTTTGAAAATCCAGGAATACTACCAATAACAAAAAGAGTTATTAACTGAAGTGAAAGGAAAGAGAGAGGCATTGCAAAAAAGACTACACCATTTTGTTCCGGAGAATTTCCAATAAGTTTCTTCGGGGTTTTGAAGCTTCTGAAGTATTTATTATTTGAGGTGAGCGGACAACAAAATTCGACCGTCTAACAAATCACAGTCTTAAAATTTTATGCATTTGCACGGAAGAAGGAAAATTAATAAATAACTATAACTTCTACTAATAAAATATGAGGATTCTGCTTCAACCGTGATCTCTCTTCCCATTTCTTTTTAGAGAAGTACTAGCACTTTCCCATTTCATATAGGTATTGCGCTACTGTTTCAGAGTGTCTATCTATATTTCCGAGCATTTTGAATATGAGAAAGAGTTACCATTGTAAGATACCTCTAAAGAAGAAATACTCCCATCCGATGGAACGAGTATAACTTTAAAGAAGAAATACACTCTTCCGTTGGCAACAACAAAAACCTCTAAATATTCTTTTCCGACGGCAACGAGCATACCTTTAAAGAAAAAATAACCTCCTCCTATGGCAACGAATATATATCTAAAAAAGAAATGCTCTCTTCCAATGGTAACAAATGTATCTCTAAAGAAGAAATATTCTCTTCCGATGGCAACAATATATCTCTAAAGAAGAAATAATCTCTTCCAATGGCAACGAGTATATCCATAAAGAAGAAATAATCTCTTCCAATGGCAACGAGTATATCCCTAAAGAAAAAATAATCTCTTCCTATGGCAACGAATATACCTCTAAAGAAGAATTACTCTCTTCCGATGGCAACAAATATATCTCTAAAAATACTCCCATCCGATGCCAAAGAGCATATCTCTGAAGAAGAAATACTCTTTTTCCCGATGGGAACAAGTGAAAAAAGATCGAGATAACTGAAACCGGAACGAGAACAAGATAAATACTTGAGAGAAGAAAGAAAGAACAACATAAACTAGGCCTCGGGCGATTTAAAGATTTCTAATATGTAATTAGTGTAAATAGCATTTTTTTTTGTCTGTGTTATTTTATCGTTCATTAAAGAACCCAAAAAAAGCATGAAACTCCCCAAGTCATTTCATCAGAATGTGTGCCAGACAAACACCATTTCTAACGAAAAAAAAAAAAATTCACTTTAAAAAAACCAAAAAGAGGTGAATCTGCTTACATAAAAAAATTAAACTCTCACCAGTCATTCCATCCTTCCGCATATATATATTTTCTTTTGATAGGTAATTGCGCATTATGAGCATGAATATATTCCAAGCAGCTCTCAGCCGGTTTATTAAACAAATGTCTTGGATGAAATTTGGCGTTGACTTCGAGATCCGATTTGCGGAGGATTTGAATTTAACTAAACTTTCTCATTAAAGACAGTTTCTTGTTTTCTTGAAATTCCTTTGGAAGGGGAAATAGAAGGGGGAGGGGTAACAGTAATGAAATCTGAATCGATGGAATCGTTCGAAGTTGTGGCAATGAAAGTCAGATCGAATATAAAGTGCTTAAGGCATGAAACGTTCTTCTTAACAAACCAGTGGCTTCAGGGGAAAGTTCTAGATAAAGCAGTTTATGTTCGAGCATTAAGCGCCAATTTTAAGATTAGGTGCACGTTACTACAATGGGAGAAGAATTGATGGAATAGATTAAGGATGAGCTAGGTTAGGAGAGTCTTTTTAGTGATATAGGAGAATAATTAGGCTGCCAATGAAGACTGTTGATGATCAATTAGGCTTAGTAAATTCTTTGACATTTGTGGTTATCGTAAATGGATATCGCCGAGAAAAGGCTGCAAATAAAGAAAATGATAGAATAGAGGAATGAATGGAATAAATTTGCAATTGTATGTGTCTGAAGTATACTTTTGGAGATGTGGGAGATATTATTGTTAAAATATCTCCGAGTTCAGCAGTGGTCGTCCAACTTATATAAATCCTGAGTTAAGGTACAGTTTTTAAATCCTTGCAGCAAACTAACAACCAAAAGAACTTTTAACTTTTTTGAAAAATCTTGCTTACGTTTTTTGTTTTACTAATAAAAAAAGTAATAAAAAAAAAGTTTTAAGCAATTTCTACTTAGATCAACAAAAAAAAAATTTTAATGTAGCACTTTTATTAAATAGTTACAATTTAAAATAAATATGTATATACACATGACAGAATCACAAATTAAGTGGTCATTAATTTTTATTCATTATCATTAAGTATCGCATTGTATCCAAAAAAAATCGTGTATGTAAAAATTTCATTTCAATTGAATATTTAACACGTGAGAAAACCTTTTCAAGTTTTGACACATGTCGCCAAAAAATGCTAAGTCACCAAAAGATGCCATCGTGGTTAATTTTTTAAATAATTAGTTGTAATAATTAATTTGTACTTTAAATTAATTGCATTGTCATCCAAAAATAAACCTGTGGATATAAAATTTCAGCCAAAAGGGGGTTTTAAGAATATTTTATTAAAGTTGAAAATTACCCAGATAAAAAAAAAATTATATAATAAATATAGTGGATGAAATAA
>BMAV01009260.1:0-10050 GCA_019973955.1 Trichonephila inaurata madagascariensis
ATGAATACTTTTCATATTTTATGAAATAATTCCCCCCAATACTTTTCGGGAATTTTTAATTCTCTGGTCAGTCCTTCAGGACAATTGTTAAATATTTAAATTTGCCTGCTTGCATGTTCAAACTTTAATCTTAATCAATAGTAGGTTCCCATCAAACTCGCTCCCCCAATTTTTAACCAATAGCGGCTTCTGTTAAAAAAGAGTCACGCGACCTTCACAGCCAGTATAAAAAGCGAGAGTTCTTTGTATAACCCTCTTTTTTCCCTTTTGTCTGCATCAAATAGTATCTGCTTGTTTTGGTTTATATGTGTGTTCTAAATTTAGTTAATTAGCCCAAATGCTGTTAAACTTCAAATGTGTTTTCCGAATAAAGAAGAATAAAATTAATTGATCCGTTAAAATCTTTTCCGTTTATCAAGAACCCAACAGCCAACATGAATAACCATCGGCAAACCCAACATACATAAAAAAATTTTTATCTGAACCGAATAATGTACAATGGACTTCTATAACTATTTTTTTTTTCTTCAGCCCAAAAAAAGAAAATAATTTCTGCATTATCGGAAAACTTTTATAAAACGGGGGAAATATTTTTGTGTTTTGAATAAGCCCCGTCGACAATAAGTGAAACTTTTCCCATAAGTTTGTGCATGATTTAAAATAATTTTTGGGAAAAAATAATTTATATTTTTAATTCAGTTAATTCTAACTTATATATATATATATATAGTAAAATTTTTTAATTAATATATTCCCGTATTTTCCCAACTGAAAAGTAATAAATATCGTTTGGTGCTCTCTTACTGTAATTTCCCAACGTCCAAAAAAATGTGTTTCTTTAAACCTAAAAAGGGATGTCAAATGAAAAGCCACATGTTAATTTAAGAAAATACCTTAATTGAAAGTAACAAGAAATTTAATAAAAAATTAAATCAATTCCTACATGTCAAAAAAAAAAATTTTTTTTTTATTTTTTTTTATTAAATAATTACACTTAATATAAAAATGTTTTATTTTGTCAGTATTACAATATTAATTGCAAAATAGAAAGCGATTTTCCCAGCAATTATCCGTTTTCCTTTCTATATAATGTGTTGGACTATTATTTTCGTTTTTTTATATATTATTTCACAATTAAATTTTTTTCCGAAAATAAGTATAGTACAAAAAAAAACTCATTTTTATAAATTTGGCCATCCCAATGGGGTTCTAACCCACGACCTTCGGTTGAGGTCCTTTGGGCTAGGCATATAACTTTTTTTTTTTTTATATGTGGTGTTGGACTATAATATTAATTATTTAAAAAGAAATTTAAAAATTAATATTTGAAAAACTATATTAACATCAATGTCATCCCCTACAAGTTAAAAAAATTTGAACGGTGGATGAATAAAGATATTTTATTTAAAAATGGAAATTTGATCAGGATATATATATATATATATCCTGACTGATCCCGATGTATATATCCTGATACATTTTCTACCAAAAAGATGAGTGCGTCATTTTTTGGTGTTAAAAAAGGGTTCACTTATATTATATATATATATATATATATAAATTAATTTTTTTAAATTTTAATATTTTATTATAACATTTTTCAGAATGATGGCGAATATTTTAAATTTTTTTCAAGTTTAAGGGTTTTTTAAAATTTTAACTTTTTAAATTTTTTAACTTTTAAATTTTAATTTTTTAAATTTTTAAATTTGGATATTTTACGATTAATTTCCCGTTGCAATAGGGGAAGGTTGGGCCATCAAACTAGTTTAACCCCTATCGGTCCTAAGTCCGGGGT
This sequence comes from Trichonephila inaurata madagascariensis, assembly GCA_019973955.1. Lineage (NCBI taxonomy): Eukaryota > Metazoa > Arthropoda > Arachnida > Araneae > Nephilidae > Trichonephila > Trichonephila inaurata. Next base: position 1,799 of record BMAV01009260.1, read on the forward strand.
TGCATTTGGGATATTTTAAAAATTTTTTTTTAATTTTGTTTGAAAACGTTAGAATTTTGTTTTCTATATTCCCATTGATATTCTGAAATAGGTTTTTTATTTATGGGATTCATTTAGTTTCGATTTTTTTTTTGATTCCTGTGTTGTGTGATTGAATTATATATATTTAAATATATATATATATATGTGTGTGTGTTTTTATGGTCCCACCCGCTTTTCCAAGCCACTCCATTAAATGTACTGCGAAATCCCAAAGGAGTTTTCCCAGTGTTTTGGGGGCCACCGTTGTTAGACACTTCACGACGCAAAATGTTAAAAAAAAAACAATCCATTTTAAAAAAATGACGAGTAAAGGTGACATCTGCTCGTTTTTTTTAAAAACTACTAAAACGAATCTTTCGCTTTCCAACGTCTGTATTGTAAATTATGTAAATAGTTATGAACAATTATAAACTTGAAAAAAAATAAAGACAGACTATACTCTGTTTTAAAGAAACCATACCTGACCAGCCGAAAAATATATATATATATATATATATATATATATATAGGCTAATTCTCTACAACAAGGGAAAAAACAAACAATAACATTCGAAAACACATAGACGTAGGAAAATCCCCTGGAAAAATATTGCGACATAGCCATCCTGTGATGACCATGTCGTCCGGTTCCGCTAAACTAGGTGTGGGATTATCAAAATGATGAGACATGTATTTCTTTAAAACAACTTTTATTAAGAATAACTTATATTTCTTAAATTTAATTTGACAATTTTTAAATTTAAAATGGGGTTAACCCAATTAAACCGTGTATTTAAGTCAATCCCCAAAAGATCCTTTATCTCAATTATAATGACTAATACGATTCATCTAATTCATATCAAATATTACCTTTTGCAGATCTCCTTCCTTTACCTAAGAACGATATCTATAAATTCATTATATATGATGATTCCAACTTCTTTTTTGGACTTCTATTCTTTCCAAAACTATCGGACTGCTAACTTTGATCTGCAAATTTCCCCAAAACTATCTCTAAGCTTGCCACCCTTTCTTTCATCAAGCCCCCTTTTTAGTATATCTATTTACATATTATCTTTGTTTATCTTCTTGGTATTGGGTTGGAAAAATTTTGCCATTAATCGTGGCCGCCAAAAAACATAGGGTTATGTTAGCAGAAAGACCGAGAACGTCACAACCCCCCAAGAAGAAAAAAGTAACTTTGGGGGTTTTCAATGCCCTTAATAAATTACGTGTCTAAATCTCTATTTCTAAATTTCTTCGCTTTTGAGTTTTATTTAAATTTTTAATCTTAAATCCTCATTTTAACTTTTTTTAATTTCCCAAAATTTATCTTGACTTTTAATTTTCATTGCAATTTTAATCTTTTAAAATTTTACTTTATAATTTCCAATATTTATCTTGACTTTAATTTTCATTTTCTCATCTTAGAATTAAATTTTAATATTCAATTTAAATTTAAACCCTGCAATAAATTTTACTCCCAAAAACTAGGCCAACATTAATAATTACTGTTTTAATTTATGCCCACCCCTCACTTTTAACATTCAATTTCTTAAAATATTTATACATTAAATTTTCAAAAACAAATATTCTGGGTGCGCAGACCCAATCTTTGACTCTAACACTTCATATGGGCTGGTACTTCCGCCCTTTCTTGTTGAAGCTATAAATTGCATACTTTTCAAGATTTTCAGGGTCGTCTCCCTGAAATGAAAACTTTTGAGTTCTATTTCCATAATATTAATCAATTTCACAATTTTAAATATTATTTATATATACAATAAATTTTCATCTCCATCCCACATCTGGTTCCAAAAAACTCCCAATGAGCCGCGCATCGTTTTTTATTATTATTGTTAGTGCCTTGACTACGCCGCGTTTCCCTGAACCAGATGCCTCATAATACATAACAATACAAAACATATATATATACACATATTATACAATTACAAACATTTTTCAATAAACTATTATAACAAATAACCAAAGGAATTTTCATCTCACGAAGTCATACATCGAACAAACAAATGTGTGATTAAAAATGTTTCTTCAAAAAAAAATTTTTAACAAGTCAAAAGTTCCAAATTAAATAAACATTTTCATTGTAGTGTTTGACTTGGCTTATAATTTTTAAGCACCCCGGAGACTTCCTTCTTTCAAAAATTTTTCCCGGGCCATTTTGGGAAGATCTAAAAAATGAAACAAACAACCTGTTTTTTGCCCCACACCCAAACGATGATTTTATCCTCTTTTTTCCTCGGTTGTACTGGAATTTCTTTTTGAAGGGTTGTAATCTCCGTGTCCTTTCCTTTACTTCCCAATTGTCTCCTTTTCTGGTCGGGGGTTTTTCTGTTCTCCGTCGGGGCCCTTTGCGTGTTGATTTATCTAACTTTTGTACTCTTTGTTCTTTTTTTCCGCTTTTGGAAATAGTACTTCATTTTTTTTTATTATTAATTTTTTCCCTTTGCCCCCTTTTTTGTGGTCCCCTTGCCCCCCCACACACCCACTTTTTAAACCCCTGTTATATCTAAACCTTTTTTTTTTTTTTTCATTCCCAACTAACTAGGTATGATCCCGACCAGTGATTTGTTTTTATGGGTCCTCTCTGTATTTTTTTTATTGATTTGATTGGTTACCAATCCCTTTTCCCCTAACTTACGTTTCACCGCAGATTTTTTTTTTCCCCTATTGTATCATTTAATCTTTGATGTATTTTTCGAAGTACTTTTTTCCCTATTGATTTTAACTTTTGGGATACCGTTCCAATTCAAACCCGTCACTTTTTCCTATGACGATATATTCTTATTTGATCTACGTTAACTGTTAATCTTTTTCCTGATTTCCATATTACAAATTATTACAATTTTAACTTCTAAGACTCTATAAGGTCCCTCAAATTTTTGTTTAAATTTCCCAATCGTTAGCTGCTGAACTTACAGGGTGTTTTTTAATAAGCCCCAATCATTTACCTTTTTTTTTTATGTCTTTTCTAGCTATTTTTTTTTTCCCCATTTCCTGTTTAATTTTTCGTACTTATCAGCTTTTTTAAAAGCTTTTCTGTATATTTGAATTTTTTGAATTTTGAACTTTCCGATATCATAACTATTTTTTGAAATGGTGTAATCAATTTTTTCGACCTAAAAATAATTACCGGTTTTCCCGTTGTTTCATTCACCGCCTACGAATAGCGTAAGCAAACTCACGTAAATTGATCCCAAGTATCTGTTGATCATTAACATAATTTGCAATCATTTGCACTATATCTCGTTTCTCTTTCAGTCCGATTTGCTTTTTGGTCGATATGAAATTTCACATCCTTATGCCTAATCTTTCACTTAAGTGTTCAAAATTCTGATATAAATTGGGGACCATTATCATTTAATTTTATTGGACCCATAACGCGATATAAAGTTATAAAAAAAAATATCCGCTATTATACGAGATGGGGCCCTTTTTTAAGAGGTATAATTTCAGCCCATTTGCTGAAATGACGGTTTTTCAAAAATATAGCGGTTACGTTTATTCTCATATAGGATAGGGGCCTAAAAAATCAACGTCACTATCTCTTCGGAAAATTTCGATAAAATTTGGGATTTAATCGACCAGCTGGTAACGCGTTTTTATAGTTATTAATTTGGGCCCAAATATGGCATGTAGAACATATTGACTGCCATGTCGGGGAAATAACAAACGCCCCGGTTTTTATGATACGTTTTAAATCTGCCTAAGTGCCCGCGATTGGCTTTCATGAAATTCTTCATTTTTTCCCCTTAAAGATTTTGGAATGTAACGCATTTCCCCTTAAAGTTGCGTTTTCCATTCTTTATAAACGGAAATCGGGGGACCAATTCTCACCCTTTAACCGAGTTATCTTCCGGGGTTTTTCAAAATATTAAAATGACCAATTCTGGGTCTTTTTTTCTGTTTTTTTATTAATTGTTCCCGAAGTAAGTACTAAATCCCCTGATTAACAAATTTTTTATCCCCTTAAATTTTTTTCGGGACCCTTGAAAGAATGTAAACCACTGCTTTTTGATTCCCCCATTTTCCATTTATATTGAATTCTGCTAACTTTAGTGCCCATCAATCACCCTACTCGAAAATTTTGCCATGTGTTAGGCGTTTTAAGGGGGTGATCCGTTATTACCTTTGGTAATATTCCTAAATATGTTCTAAATTTGTTCAACGCCCATACTACTGCTGACTTCTTTTTCGGTTACTGTGTAATTCCTCCTCGTTGTTCAGTGTACGTGACGCAAATATCACTGGTCTTTTTTGTTGGTTGCCCCCCAAAACCCAAACGAACTGGCATCTGAAAAATAACCAATGGCTCCTGAAAGTTTGGTAATTTTAAAACGGCGTTTTTTGTTACCGCCCCCGCCTCTTCGAATCCCTTTTTTGTGCTTCATTGGACCAGACAAATTTTTAATTTTTTCGTTTAAGATTAAAAAATGGTTAAAATACCCGCATAATTTTTAAAAAATTTTCCCGGTCCACTGGGACATACCTAAAACTTGGAAACCCTTTTTTTGAGTTACGGGCGGTTTCATCTCTTGTATAGCTCAACCTTTGTCTCATCCGTTTTAATTCCTTCTTTACTAATAATTAATCCCAAATATTTCAATTCATCCAAATTTCTTTTTTCCCTTTTTTAATTCAATCCCGCATCCTTTAACAACGAAAAAACTTCCCTTTAAAAGTTCAAAATGGTAGTGAATGATGGGCAATAATAACGTCGTCCATAAACACTCACAAAATTTCCTATCACCGGTTTTAGGATTATGTCAATTGCTTTTTTAAAAATTTGGGGGCTGCTCTGATAAACCGAATGGCATCCCCTTGGCATAAGTGCCACTTTTACTACAAATGCGGTTTTAAATATATCACTGGGGGTTTTCGCCATTTTTTACCCCTTCTTGATCAAAAGATGAATTTTTTTTGAAGGTATGCGTTAATAAATCACTATTAACGGAAAGGGTATCCGGATCTTTTTGGGTCGAATTTAATTTTCTATAGTCTACTGCAAATCTATATGCTTCGGGTTATCCCCGGGGGTAACCCATTTTTTTTCTTGCATAATACAACAGGTGACGCGTATGGGGATTGAATTGGAACAATCGTTTCCTCTTGTAACATTTTTTTTATGTGAAAATCTTTTTCTTGAGTGCGATCAAACCCATAAGGCCTTAAGCTACTGGTGGGTTTCTCCCGTGTCAATTTCATGGTATAAAACATGAGTAAGACCTGGTTTTTGAAAATAACCCTTTAAAACTACTAAAAACAAATTTTGTAGTTTTTTTTTTTCTACCCCCCCCAATTTTTTCTTAGATAAATCTATCTCAACTTTTTCCTCTTTAATTGGTTCAACCACCATTTATTTGAGAATCTGGAATTTTTTAACGATTTTTTTATCAAAATCCCAATACGATTTTACGCCTTTTTAAAAGTCCCAAATACATGGGGATTCTAAATCTTTCAACACATGAAATACCAATTCCTTTCAATTGTCTGATCCGAATATTCAATTCTACAATCCCCCGTTTTTGGGATTTCGCACCCCTGTGCTGTTATTACCTGGGGGCGCGATTTTTTTTTTGCTTATAGAAAAAAAATTTTCATATACTTCTTCCGATATAAATGATTTATCTGTCGGGTCCCATAGCGCTTTCAAAAAAAGTGTTATTTAATAAAATAGGAACGTGGGGAAGTTCTCGGGGGATATACATATCGGAGAAAGTCTTTTCTCTTGTCGCATCCCCAGGGGTTTATCATTAACCTTTCAATATTTAATCTCCCCCTTTTGGGCCTATCGCCTCGATTGAAATTTTTTTACTGAACCCTTATTTCTACGGTCCCCTTTAAAATTATCATTTTGCTCATTTGAAATGGTAACCCCCGTTCTGAATCTTTGATCATTATTCTGAAACCTATTCCTCTCGAACCCTCTTTAAATTTGACGGCTATTCCATAAAACTATTTCTACTGTTATTTGGTTACGTCTTATTTCAGAATTCCTCCCGTTTCTACCAAGCTTCAAAATTAGGCATCCTATGCGCATTTTTACCTCCTTTCTATATTATCGTTCTGATAACCCCTTTTTTAATTTGCAAAAAATATTTCCGAATTTAGCCAAGACTTCTAAAAGTTGTATCGTGTTTTGGGATTTCTGACTTCCCATAGTCTTGTATCTGTGGTTCGAGCGAACAAAAAAATGATCCACTAAGTCTGCTTGGGGGAAATTCCCAATTCTAAATTTCCTTTTTTTGTATCTATACACGAAATCAGTAGGATCCTGATTTCTTCCCTGTGGATGCATAAAATTGGGTTAGTTCTTTCTTATTTTTTTACCGCGGAAAAGCCCGCAATTCAGTTTGGGGTGCGCAAAATCCGTGGCTGTATTTTACTAACAACGAACCAAATATCAATACCAATCTTAGCCCTTCCCCCGAGATGACTTTTTTAAATAAACGACAGTTCCGGATTTCAAGTAACTGTATGTTATTATCAATACACTCTATAAACTCGCAATGTTCTCTGACCCCGAAAATCATTTCAGGTAGAACCGTACTTCCACCTATATTACCTAACCCAGAATTAAAATAAGTTCGGGATTGCGACATACCATCCTTGATGACCATGTCTTCCGGTTCCCCCGAAGCTAGAGGTGTGGGATTATCAAAAAGATGAGACATAGTATTTCTTTAAAACAACTTTTATTAAGAATAATTTTATTACTTAAATTTTTTGACATTTTAATTAAAGTGAGAGTTAACCCCAATTTAAAACCCTGTATTTAAGTCAATCACGCAACTGATCCTTTTTCTCAATTATAATATAATACGATTCATCTAATTACTTATATCAAATATTACCTTTTTTCAGATCTCCTTCCTTTACCTAAAAAAACGATATCTATAAATTCATTATATAGATGATTCCAACTTCTTTATTTAGGACTTCTATTCTTTCCAAAACTATCGGACTGCTAACTCTTGATCTGCAAGATTTCACACTAAGCTATCTCTAAGCTTGCCACGCTATATCTTATCATCAAAGCTTCTATCCTTTTATAGTATATCTCATTTACATATTATCTTTGTTTATCTTCTTGGTATTGGGTTGGAAAAGTTTTGCCATTAATCGTGGCCGTCAAAGAACATAGGAGTTATGTTAGCAGAAAGACGCGAGAGACGTCACAATATGAGTGATCGAGATTAAAAATTATAAAATGGATGCTGCAGTGTTATAAACATTACTAACTTAGGATAGCTATTATATAAAATTATTTATTTAAAAGGGGGGTTGAACATGTTTTTTGGCCAGCCAACCTTCCCCCTTTTTTTGTAAATAAAACTGAGCAAAAACCATTAGGAAATATAATGGATAGGAATATCTAAATCCATTATAAGATAGATATAAGATGGATAAGATATCTAAATCCATTATAACTTACCTAAAAATTGCACAAAGCCCGCGCTAAATCTGAGTGCAATAAATAAGTTTTGTTGCCAGATTCTATACCCTAATACATACTTAAATCAAGTGAAGGGCTGAAATGTAGCACTTAACAAAAGTATAAAAAGAATGGAAATAAAAATTAATAAGAGTTGCATATACAGCATAACTTTAATAACGCTAGAGTAAATATGAATAAAATAATAATATAAGTAATTTTATCTAATATTAGATTATGTGGACATAACTATAACTATGAAATATTTAAGTTTATAGTAATAAACGATTATCACAATCTCAGAATTATATATACATATATATGTAGTATTGTAGTAGCGTGTTGTGTGGCCGGTGCTGGTTGTGGTCATATCTGATTTAATTAAGACATCTTCCGAATAACTTTAATCTCCTTTATCCTTTACATCAGCATATTAAAACACAATTGCGTTACATTTTCACTTTGAAAAGGCAGTGGCATGTTGGAGGACACAAAGACAGAAGCAGCAGTTATTTACAATCTCACATGATGAAGGCAAGCAGACAAAAGAGCGCGCGATTACACAAGATTTTTGCTTTTATACCAGCGGTGCAAGAGCGTGACTATTATGTAATAGTAGTTCTGATTGGATAGAATGTGCGGGACAGGGATTTCGGTTTAGCCGATTACGATTAAGTTTACAATGTTATTTTAGACCAAAGAATTAAAGTTTGTTTAAATATTAGTACAAAGAGCTAAAACAAAAGTGATACTATTGTGACATCTCGCCTTCTTC
>BMAV01009261.1:8448-19135 GCA_019973955.1 Trichonephila inaurata madagascariensis
TGGTTAACTCCATATTATAATTTATCTCACTTTCAATCTATTCTCATCCCCTCTGCCTCCTTTTGGTCAATGATCTCGAACACCACACGAATGAAGAGAATGCCCATTAACGAGTACACAATTACTCGTTAAAACTTCACAAGTGATTATTCAAAATTTTACTTAATTATTAGGATTAGTTTCCCATAAAATATGTTACACAAGAGAAAATTTTTCTTTTTTTGTCCTCCATTTACAAAAAGTGAACCGAAGTAATTCCCAAAACCATGTAGTGAATGCATAGTTAATTATTTTGATGCCACTAGTTTTAGAATTTAAATTAATATCTCTGGATTCTAGCTTAACCGTTTAAGAATATTATATTAATCTTTATTTAGTACATATTACGACTGCTGACATATTAGAAATATAATATTTTTGGAAGCTCTATAGAGTTTATAATACTTTATCTTACGATCTGCTTTTTAACTCTTAGAGTACTACTTAATAATTGAGGTATATATAATCACGTATAATCTGGCACAATTTTTAAATAAACGTTTAAATCAATATTATAGTTCATATTATTTTATTATTTTTAGTCACACATAAAGTAATATATATATATATATATATATATATATATATATATATATATATAATCTGCTTTTTTTCTTTTTATTTTAACTGAAACTTAATTTGATTATTTACCGTGCTAAAAAATAATACGGTATCCATTAAGTAAAAACGCGTATATGAAACTTCATTTATTCAGTTATATATTGGTTCAAAATAAATATTACTTAGCATTTTAGTTTCTAGGTGACGGCTAGCTTGGAGAAAAATTTATTTTTCACTACGGTACTTTCGGTTACTTTTCTGTCCTTCTTTTTGTAGATGATTGACACTATCATGTATAGCCAAACTGGTAATAAGAAACAGTGCTTTTCACCTGCTGAGTAGAAAGAATCTTTGAAGTTCTGAAGTTTAGACAAGGAGAGCAAACCACCTCATTGTTTGAAAGTAAGAGAGTTTGGCTTAGCGACTGATGTTTATGAGTTTTGATAAATGATACGGTACTGATTAAGAAGTAAAAAGAAAATGAGCATGTTAGCAGTTTTGTGAACTACGCTTGAACTTTTCCAAACAGAGGCTTAATTAGAAGTTTTGAAATATATAACTTAGAAGTGGGTTTATTCATGTTTTACGACAACAAAAGAGAGAAATCTTAAAAAAAAAAAAACGCCAGTATTTCAATTGGTTGTCACTCTGAAAATAAAGTGAATTTTTCGAAAATCATAGTTGAGTCTGTAAAGAGGTTTGAGCTATAAACAGGCAAAATATAATTATAATATAATCATTTTTCACAAAAAGAGATTTTTAAAAAAAGGTTTTATGCCGAAATATTGTATTTAAATAATTCTTTGTGTCAAAATTTCCTTAAAACAATTTTATACATATATCTGCGCTTTTTTTTTAAAAACCACAGTTTCGAACGTAGTTGGATACCCTAATGACCTTCTTCTTTTCTGGGGTATGTGCAACTTAATGTACTTTCTCTCTATCAAATCAATTCTCTTGCGAATTTCTTAGAATATTGTAACTAAAAAATATATCTTACATTTCATACTAGAAATTGCCTCTTAAAACTGTCATCATCTAATATACGTAATAATTTTTAACTTCATATGGTCATAAAGTTAAATATTTATGGCAAACATTGTTGATAAACGTTTCTTTTAGAAATTATTAATATATTGCCTTATACTGTTTTACGGGCTTATTTCTGAAATTTCTGGCCATCTTTTACCATACATTTCATAACAGAAAAGCATTACTTTTAAATTCGACTAGATAGTGTCAAGATACCCTACATAAATTCGTCATAATTAGAGATGTTTTCATTTGGTAGCAAAAAAAAAAAAGAAAAGAAAAAAAATGACAATGCAATTCAAATTATATTTTTTACATAAATTAGCATTTATAACTGTCGTATTCAGAATTAATGTGACACGAAATGTTTATACATCCATTGTAAAAATGTATTTTATATTATCAGTTCAATTTACTTAAAGTTGTTAAGCTATAATCTCATTAAAACTACTATGTAAAATTAATAGGAATGATGTGTACAAATAAGGCCCCTTAATACAGAAATGTTCTGTTAAGCATGTATACAGGAATGAAAAATGATCAATTATGATAGGTTCTTTAACTTGAAATGGGATGTTAATACTTCGATGGAGAATCCTTTTAAGTTAACGATGAATTACTAGAGAAACAAAGGAAAACTATTGACTGGAAATGATGCATTTCCATTAAGTACAACGTCACAACAACTCAAAATGTACTTTGGAAATTTTAAGTGAGGAATATGTCATGTTAAAATAAATGCTTCTATAAATTAAGTCAGAAATTATTTTATCTTCAATACTCTCTATTGGAAATATTTGGAATAGGAATTGCGATTTATTTAATTTAAATAAATTTCTAAAAATACACTTGTATTTTTCATTTATTTTTCTTGTGTTATAATATATCATACTATACATTCCCAAAACTATCTATTAATTTGTACGTATCAGAAATATTATTTCATGTAACTTACAAATCATAGCTTATTCTGAAAATAATTTTTGAATGTTTAATTTAAAAAAGAAAAATATATTTTTTATACACCACTGGGTGTATGCCCAGCTTCCTAAATTCGTTTTAGAACTCTCACAGCCAGTTGCCATTTTCGTAAAATAGATAATAAATTTGAAACATAATACAGTACATTTTTGCATTACAACAAAAACCAAGGAACACATTGTATTTTTTATCTGATTATGTGCTTGTATGTCATTGTATTACATAATTTTAATACATAATAAAATAAAAGCAAAGTTTTTAAGTAATTTCTTAGGAAATGTACAAAATTAATTAATTGTTAAGAAAAGTAAAACGATTGTAACAACAGTTTTTGAAATGCTCAAATAATATGTTTTAAAAATGATAAAAAAATGTGCATGTTTTATAGTTTATTATAAGTATTTTACAAAAATGTCAATGAATTATAGTTAGTTTATTTCCAGGACAACCGCTTTTTTCAGACATGTTATTTGGTTTAATCAATCAACTGTCCCTTACATATATAATATATTATTTCATAATAGATTAAATTCATTTTCCATATAAATACATGTTCTACTGTTTATCAATTACTGTTGAATAGTAAAAATAAATTCAACAAAATTCTTTAATGTAAGGAAAAACTTAGTTTTTGCAGAAAAAAAAAAAAGGTTAGTGAAAAATAGATCAAATATTGTTTTGCTACCATGTAAAAAAGCTTTAAAGATAGAAAATATGAATAAAATGAAAAAAAATCGTGAACATTTTGAAAGACTGGATTGAATGATTTTTACATATTCAGATTTCTTAAACTAATGAATTTTGAGAATGCATTCAGCATTTATAGGTTGTAAACGGTTCTCTGTTTTTCTCCCTACCATTTTTATAAATACATTAGTTCTTCAAAAATTGGTTACACTATTACTGTTCAACTGTACTTCCTGCTCAAAATAAAATACAAATATTTATAGAAATACAAATTGGTAAGAGTTTCTTTTTTATGCAACTATTCGGTTCTTCTTAAGTCATTTCTTATGTACGATTATTTAACTATATATACTGTATCCGATTATATTTTTATCTATTACATTTTATTTCATTTCTGTTATACTGAATCCGCCCAGTATTTTTAATTCATTACTTTGAAACTATTTAAAAAAATAAAGAAGAAAATTAAATTTCAGTTATAGAATCATTTATTGTGATTTCTTATTGATAGGTATAATTTTATATCCGATGAAAATTTAAATTCCCATCATTGTTCAGAACCTTATAAGAATTTTCGGGGAATATATTACTAATTATAATTCAACTAAAAAGACTAATATGTTTTAAAAAAATATTTCAATAAAACGTTTCTGACCCTTATAAAATACAAATGACTTGTACATGATTTATAAATAATGATTTCTAAATACAAATGATACACACAATTGACAAATTTATAACTACATATCTAATTATAAGACACCAAAAATTTGAAAGTGCTAATGTGCCTTTTATCTTTCTGTAGAAGGTTAAATCTGTATTTAACTTTTCCATCACAAACATCTACACTAGAATAAATTGTGTAATTTCAATTCCAAAAATAATCACTTTACTTATTTCCCCCCTTTCTTGCAATGAGTTCACAAGAATAGAAATATAGAAAAACATATGCATGTGTTTTTCAATTTAATACAATTTATTATTATTATCAAAACATAGGAATACTCCAAAAGGGCAATTTTTAATGAAAGAAAATTTTAATTCTACAATTCTACAAATTTCGCTTAAAAACTATCAATACGAAATTCAAATGTTACCTTGAGATACAAATATTGCGTTAGTTAAGTATTATGTACAGAAGTGTTATATATATTTAGAAATAAATATTCAAGATAAGTTTTATTTCTTGCTTTATTTCTAACTTTAATTAAATGTATGAAAAAAAGATTAAGCTAAGCAAAGTTTTTTTTTTCCAAATCATGATTTACATTTTGTTTATATTGAATTTAGGCTGTGTTTTTATTATTGTATTACTACATATCTGTTCAGATATATTGAACATCCCTATAAATTTATAATAAATATGCAGCTGTTTTATATCTTTTACTAATGTACTTATCAACAATATTACTTTTTTTACAATTACGTACGGAATAAGGAATGATAAATTATGAGCTGCAACATCGATGAAATTTATGAGTATGAATTTTGAGTACATATTATTATAAAATCTCTAATAAACATGTTTGAATTTTCCTATTTTAAATTGTTAACAATCTAACAGTTATACATATCTATTTTTTTTTCTGTATAAACGCCCCAAATACAAATTGATAAATGTCCTTATTCATCTCTTAAGACCGAACAATTTACGTCAAAAATTAATTAATTATTCCAACAAAAATCAACTTTCAAGTAAAACTAATTCTTAAAGGCTTAAAATCTTATTACTCTTAGGGATAAAAAATGATTTAGAGAGAGTATACTTTTTTTGTTGTTCTTTTAACTTCATAAAAACATTGCTGAAGGTATTAAACATTTTTTTTTATCTTTTTATTTTCAGTTTTTAGATAGGGATACCTAATTAGCTAAAATCTAAAGCAAGTGTTATGCTTAAGTTTAATGAATGAGGACAGTTTGCCCAATTATATCAGATATTTTTTTTTAATTTATTAAATATGCTTGATATTACTTTTGTTCGGTGTTAAACTTTTTTAAAATACAAAGCTTTAAATGTACAAAAGATTCATTTAACTTCATTAATGATATTTATTACCATTGAAAATATGTTAAGCTTAAACTACTTAATACTATTAGAATTTATGTGAGATTTTTTGAAAGGTGTTTAATTTTTTTAACAAAATATAGAAAGCAAATTATTCTCATAAAAATATTTCAAATGTATGGTGCATTTTTTTAAACATACGAAAAAAAATGTTTTTTATTATTATTATTATAATTAAATAATTTACTAAAAAGAATTGAGTAATCTCGTTAGACGTTCAGCACGGACGGTAAAGTATATTATATTTCTCGAAAGACTAATTTTTTTTTTCTCTTTATATCTTGTTACTTTATATATATCGAGTGGTCATAAGAAATTTTTCTGTTATATGGACTTTAAGCAGCCGTTTAGGTCAACTGAGTGACATGAATTTTGAGGTAAAGTTGTTTAACACTGAATTGCCTGAGGAAGTAATTTTGACTGTTTTTTAATTTGAATTAGAAAAACACTTACATATATAATGCACAATTTGTTAGAATGCTTTAGAATATATTTTTTTCCAAGTGAAGTAAATTATTTTTATTGTTAATATTTACTAATAACTTGGTAATATTTACTTTACTGATGACATTTTATTATATACAGATATTGTTCATGATACCATCAGCAATATGGTGCTTGACGGACAAGCAATCTTATGGAAATTTTTCCTTGAATTTCGTATGTTTTCTGATTTATAAGACTTACTGATGTTTTCGGCTCTCATGTGCAGGAGATCCAACTAGTCAGTCATTCATCTCAATTTTTTTTTATTTGAATATTATATTGCAATATGCTAGCATAATGAATTTTATTTCATTTACATTACTCCTTTATACAAGTTTTGTGTATATGTGTTATACGGAGGATGAACGTAAAAGAAAAAAAAAAGTTGGAAAAATTTATATATATATAGTTTTTTCTTGGATATATGACACGCTTTCAAAACAAATACAATTGCTTCCAAACTAGTAAGAATCAGCTATAATAATATAACATTTGTATTACGCATTGTGTTCTGTTCAAAGGGTTGATTAAAAGGGTGAGGTGCTTTAAAAGTATAATAATAATGGTATTGCTTAACTGTAATTCATTTTTATAGATTTTTTATGGGGTACAGCACAAAAATAGATATGTTCCCGGAGTAGTTTAGATTCTACTGTAATATTATACACCGTTTTTTCCTTCTCAGATGCCTAGTCTTTTAAATTTTCTTCCCTCTTGTCTGGCCTTCATTTCCCTCGTCCACTTTAGAGTTGCCAGCTTCATTCTCCTCCACAGTTTCCGTGTCCTCTGCACAACGGTTTCTCTGATAGATCCTTACAAGGTGTTCAGATGTCTATAACAGAACTGTATTTACCTGAATTAGGATGAAATATTTAAAGTATTTTCTACTTAAATTTATTTTACAAGCATTAATAATTTTATTGTATGTGTCCTAATATAGTGCTTATGTCTTTACGTAAAATATGTTTTTGCCCTTGTAGGGAATTCTTTGTTTTGTATACTATTTATTCACACCAATGTAATTTGCTTCACACTCTCGTTTTTTGTGTTACAACTGAATGTGTGAAAAATCTTTTTACGTTTGAAAGTTTGTGATTCTAAAGTATATATTAACTCAACAAACATTTTATTAACAAAGTAATGAAACAGTGCAGGTAAAGGTTATTTAATCAATTAATTTTAAGTTTAGTATGTAATAAATAATATAAAAAAAGCACAACTAAAATGTCTTGAAAACGCATTGTTACACTACAGTTTTTGCCTCATTCCTATTTCGATTGAATAAATATGACTATGTAGACTTTCTTTGCATACACAATTATTCTTGCCAGAATTAACCAAAGACAGAGGTATATATATTTAAAAATTTACTGCGTTTGTTATTTGTTTGTTTTAATTGGTAGTGTTTTAAATTTAAATCACTCAGATATATGTAACTAATTTGAACAAAATTACATCAAAATTTTTTTTTGTATAATTATTTTTTATTTTTATTATTTTTTATATATAAATACAAAGTCAATAACCCTTCCCCCCCCAAAGAAAAAGAAAACATTAACTCAAATAATGAAATAAACGAAATCACAGTGTTTTCAGTAGCCTGCTGTATTAATTCATCTACAATGAATACAAAAAACAATTATAATTATAAATGACACATCTGTTTAATTTGGCAATTTATTAAATATGAAGTTCTCTTTCACGTATTTGTTCCTGGTACATGCCTATTAAGCAGATCAAAAGGAAACTTTAAGGAGGAAAGGATAGAAAGAATAGTTTACAGAAACAGAAATATCGACAAGGGGATTTAGATGAAATATTTCTCCAAAATAAACACCCTCTTTTCTAAAAAAGTGCATCTTTAAAGAAATATGTGCTCTATATGAAAACTGACTTCAAATTGAAAACTTTTTTCAATCAAACCCGTCTCATAGTAGAAAAATAGTTTTAGAGGATTCCAGGATTTATCTGAGAGTTTTCGGAGATTCATTTTGAGAATGAACCTTTTATGATATTTTTGTTCTTTCAGCTGTGTTTCTCCTCTTTGAACTGGAAATACGGATTTACTAATCGAATGGATTTCTTGAGGATTTATTGAGTTTTATTCATTTTGAAAAGCCTGAAAAGGCGAAGCTGATTGTAAACGTAGAAATCTAGCAAAGTCTTTTAAACATTGCCTGATTTTAAGTTGAAAGAAGAAGACCAAAAAAAAAAAAAAAAAAACACACACACTTTTAAGAACTTGTTTTAGAAAATAACTCGAGAAATAAAAGGAATGGAAAATGATTTTAATAAAAATATTGGCATTTTGTAATTTTTTTTTTTAAATTTCAAATTTTGTACATAAAATGATTAATTTCTTTGAGATGATAATTTCTGTAATAATTTCCTCAGATATTTAAAGTTTAATTTTTTTTTGAAAATTTCTCTGGATTAAGGTCATTTACTTTATAAATTCTAAAATACATTTTGCTCATGCATTTATAGTTCAAATATATTTGACGATAAAACGTACCCCTTATTTGAATTCATTTTTAATTTAGATAATGATATTTTGTTGCAATGAATTTGTAGAGAGATTTGTTGTTTCATTTAATATTGAATAATTATATTACAACACGTTCCACACATTATTTTTCTCTTTCAAACTGTTATTTTGAGCAGAAATATAAATTTTTGAACAAAAATAATAATATTAAATTTTAAAAAAAGGAAATCTATCAGTTACATAGTATTCAATAATAACCAGCAAATAATAAGTTTCTATAAGTTTTTTTAAATTTATCTATGGAAAATGATATTCATGCTTATTGGAAAAAATGAAATATCACTGATAAATTACCTACTATAAGGTAGCTTATAACCAAGTATAGAGCCGAAGTATATCATGTTGTGCAGATTAATTAGCGTAAAGAGAACAAAATAGTGACGATAAAAGAATCAAAAAAAATATTGTTCGAATCACTTCTTATCGTCTTTTGTTGATCTTTTTGATCTACTTCAATATGATTTTTATCATTTTTTAAATTTTTTTTTAATCAGAGTCAAACATTCTCTTTATAGTTAAGTTCGTTTTGTAGAACTTTGTAATATGTTATTATCGTAAACATCTTATTTTGCTTTCAAAAATTCTTCCAGGTCAATTTTTATATATAGGTAGTTCAAAATATAATTTAGTTACGCAACGTGCTTTTAAACAACGTCAATTTTCTATTACGTTCATTAGTAATACAACCAAATCATAGCTGTATTACCAGTATACAAATTCTATTATAAAGCTAAATTCGTTAAAAATATATTCAAAATAAAATAAATGTTATATAAGGACGATATTTTGAACTGTTCTGTAACGGTAATATAATTTGTTTCTTTACTTTTTATTTTTACATTTCTGCGCACAACACGCCCTATTACGTACGAGGGTAAGTTAAAAAGCAAAGAGACTTTTGGAATTTCTCTTTCCGAGGTTAATCAACAGCATTAATATAAAGGGTGGAATGAAGGGCAGCCGGCAACACACGTGACACTCGGCTTTCCTGGTCGTCGTTAGGGCAATGCTCCTCAAATTTTCAATGTTTGTGTGAACCTATTTTCAATCATAATTTTCATCCCACCGTATAATGATAATATATTGTACTCTAACGTTAAAGCTAAGCAATACGACCGTAATTATGAGCCGTATAAATTATGAATATAAGTATTAAATTTTGCATGCATTATTTTTAATTAATAAATACTTTAAAATGGTTTTAAATAATATGATTAGTATTATGTTACATTTCATACTTCAGAATGTGATTTGGTGTGCTTCATTTTAGTAAATTAATATAATTTTTTAAAATAATCTTTTATTTTTGACTTTTCGATATGCTAATGGCCCTCACGTCTGCTTATCAAGCCCCCGCCCAAGAGGTCATGTCTCACAGTTCGAGAAAAACTGCGTTAAGGTATAGCAGACTGTTCAACATGGCAGCTCCGTTGCCGGTCAGCACCAAGAAGGAAAGGAGGACAGTGATTCGTTTTTTGTTTAAGGAAAGTGGGAAACCTATGAAAAATATTCGTTGCAAGCATGCACTGTATCGTGACAGATAAGCAATACTTTTGTAAGCAATAAATACTTTTACTAAGCAATACTTTTAATACTTTTGTTTTTCGCTAAAAAAGATCTAATGGTTTTAAGCATCGAAAAATATGCTCTTGATCTTAAATTCCACAGAATAAGATCAATCATTATGGGTCCTGTTTTTCTTTAATTACCTGAAAAAACTCTCTTTTGTTTATATTATTTTTATTTTTATTTTATTCTTGAACTACCACCATTTACTACTCAATGATTGGTCGAACTTTTAATCTAAACTTAAATGCAAAAATAACTTGCCTCTTTAACCACCATTTACAGAAGCTCCACTCGAAACAAAATCATTAAAAAAAAAACTAATTTTTTTCTTTGTTTTTCCTTTGCTGTAACCGGATTGGCTTGTCATTGTTCAGCCCACTCCCATCACGAAAAAAAGAGAAAGTTAGAGGAGACATCTTCTTTTTTTTCTAAGTCAGGATTTCTTCATAAATTTTTATCTTTATTTTATCTATTTTTCTAAATTTATTCAAATCAAGTAATTTTTCTCTTTTAAAAAAAATTTCTATTAGTTAAATTTTAAACATGCAAATTTATTAAAAAGGGCAATTTTAAAGCGTTTTAATGTCATCCAAAATGTCCAGAAAGGAGATGAACTGTCTGAAGAACTAAGTACACCAATCTACAAACTAATGAAAAGTGTGCTTCAAATTACGAAGAACTTCTTTGCGTGACAATGAAAGATCAGACAGTCCATCGAC
>BMAV01009263.1:0-14896 GCA_019973955.1 Trichonephila inaurata madagascariensis
AAAAAATTTGTCTTCTTCGGTTCGTATCGCGCACCAAAACAAAAGTTTTTTTTAATGCGGAGGAAAAGTTAAGAAATTCATCCCCTCCAGTGCCAACCTTTTGCGCATAGGTTCGCACTGTTACTTGATTTATTGTAGGAAAATAAAAGGCGTGTTTTTCCACATACAAATTGTTTACTTCCTCTTTAAAAAAGAAAGAAAAGAAAATGATAAAATAAATAAAATGAAAATTAAAAACTTAATTTCTAGAGTTACGATCATAAAAAATAAATTATAACCTATCTGCTCTGTGATATATCCTAAAACATGGTTGTACACATAAACTAGTATCGCCTTCAGGGCATTCGTACAAAGAATTAAAAAGTTTATATTACGCATGGTGAGCGAAAAGACAGTAAATGAAGAATAATAAAAAGCACACCCAAACGAAAAAACAAGAAAACTGCTTACCTATGAATTGCATCGTTCCTTGAATATACCCTTTCAACTTCCTTCTCAACTTATTTTCCAAAATAAGTAAATTCTATAGAAGTACTGTCGTTGCCATGTTATTGTATTCCAAAGCCGTGGTACTAGTTTTAAACAGAGCAAATCAATACAAAAAATCTTTCTTTTTAAGGACGAGTATACACGTCTGGGTCACTGAAGACACCAGCTCAGCAGGACGTGCATACACACCCGTGCACTTCAGGGGTTAACATTCGTTCTTTGGTCCTGAATACTCAATAATGTTTAAGATGGATCAAATAATTTTCCGAGCCAAATCCGAAATAATGGGATCATTTTTGAGACAATTCATTTTCTTTGCAGAAGAGTGTATTCGAAAAGTTAATTTACAATTATTTTTACTTTTAAAACTTCATTATTTTTTTTTATAATTCTTGCTTGAAGTAAAAATAAGAACGTAAAAGTATCATTAGTTTAAAAGTTTCTCTTCAAAACTTACGTTATTTTTATAAGCAGATTTAACGTTAAGACTTTTAAAACTTTTTATTAAATTTTGATTGACGTTAGTGAATAAAATGTATAGCTCAAAACCTCTTTTTAAATAAGTATTTATTAATAACTTGTGCGCCATAATATCTGAATGAAGACCGGTTTTGACAGCATTGTAATTTTCCTCATATTTTATCCCATCGTGATTATGAAAGATGAAAGGACAACAAAAATTATTTAATCAGAAAATTTTTTGAACTATGTGCCTGTAGTGAATATTTTAAATGAATATCTCAGCTTAACTTTTTCTTATACATATATATTTCACACAAAATTTACACATTATGGAAATTGTTTTATTTTGTATCAGATTTTTCTCCAAAACTGTTTATTATAATGTTTACTTGGTTTATTTTCTTTAAGCTTATAATAATACTAATTTTATCCAAGAGATGTAACTGTTGAACACATTATTATAAAAGATATAATGTATTAATATTGTAGTTATTTCCTTTGAGCGTCATGTTGATATGAAGTTAACACTTAAAATGATAAACGTATTTGCATGAAAAATAGCCGGAGATAATTTAAAAGGCTTTTTGATAAATTTTCTTCGATAAATTAAATTAAAAGGTCTAAAGATAATTCAGATTCAAGCTCAGTGGTGTAACTAGGTATCCAAAGGCCCTAGTGAAACCAAAAATAAATGAGGGCCCTATCTTGTTTGGGTTTTATCAAGTAAAAAAGAAAAGAAATATGAATATTTGAAATATGCAAGGCTACTGCAACATCAGCTCTTTAGCGTATTCTGTAGAACATAGGAAAGCAAAGCTACATACTACCTAAAAGTATGAGTATGAGTTTCCTTGTATGAGTTTTAATGATCACCCATGTTCGATTCAGACCTTTTCCAGAGCAGTTGTAAAGAGCTTAGGAACTACAGGAACCAGTTGATGAGAAATAACATAATAGATAAAAATAGTAAACAATAACGAACAAGATTAAAAATAGTAAAATGGATATTAGGAAATAAAACGATGCAGATAAAAAATACATGTTTATTAAACTTATGAAGATCGGACAAATCTATTAAAAACAAAATGGTTTACAATTATTAACAATTTGGTTTATAATCTTTTCCTAGCTTTAGTTTTGGCAAATTTTCAATAACTTCGATTAAAATAAAGTTTGATTAGATTTTTTGTTTTCAATTTCTATTAGTGGTAAATGTCGGAGTCGAGCTTGGTCCACACCGTGTTTTCAATAATTTTTAATTTTCTAAATGATTTTTCAGCTGCTGCAGAAGAGACACAAATTGTGTAGAATAATTTGTTTTCTCAATAATTTATTTTTCAATAAATTATGCAATAGAATTCATTTGGGCTCAAATACATGTCGACGTTAAAAAGAAGGATAAACGTAATCCTACGCTACAAAACGCTACTGGGGATATCCCTGGATATTTGTTTATTTGGGAGGATTGAACTCACTTCCAATAGAGGGTTTAGAGCTACAAAATGGTCCATCGAGATAAACAGGAAATAATACAAAAAATATGTATAAACCATTCAAGTTCAAAATTACTTTCAACTGAATTGCCATGATTATTGTTGTGTTGTCTTATTTAAGTATATCTTAAATGTGGGAGAAGTTATCGCAAGTGTGACTTGCTGGGTGGTCTGGGTCCAAGCAGCCCCCGGTGAACTCAAGGGTATAGCTGATTACAGCATGGCCTAGCCCTTTAGTAGCTACGCCACTGTTCAGGCGTATTCTTTATTTTAATACTCGTGTCACACACATTTTAGTATCCTCTTCATGAATTCAATACGTAAATGTTTGCAAAGCTTGCCTTGATGGAATATTTTGATGAAATATATCCCCAAATATTACAAATGAATTTTGAAATATTTTTCGGAAAGAATAAAAAAAGAATCTTGGAAATTGTAATAAAGGAAATAAAAATACTTTTTTTCTGGAATAATATTACTTACAAAATTCCATACACAGGATCATTTATTAAAACACTCGCATGTAAAGCATAATTTTTTCAATATTTTTGAAATCCTGATGATAAACGTATATCCAGTATTATGGTTTTCTAACAAATATCCGTATTTTTTTACTCTTTGGACGAAAAAAAAGCAATATTTCTATTTATCAAAAAGCATATGTTTATTTTTAATGTGCAGAATCCTTACCAAGAGACAATCACTATGTATTGTGCTTAAAATACATGAATACTACTTAATTCCTCTTTATATATTTAAAAGGGGAAATGTATAAAAATAAATATTTAAAAAACCTTTCTATAAATTCAAGTAAAATACACTGATATCTGAAATTGGATTACTGCAATTAAAAATCAATGGAAGCAATATTTGTTAATTCTGTGGAATTATGAACATGTGAGAACATAAAATAGACGATAGTGGAGAAGAAAACAGGCTAAAGCAACATGGAAGTTACATGTAGGACGGTATGAAAATAAGAGTAAATTAAATTTAAAAAGAGATCATCACACACACCGTGATAGTCAGCTGGACTATTGAGAAGAAAACCCTTTATGTTAGCTTTGCAATCATCATAGCTTGCAGTCATACTGTTATAGCATATATAATCATCAATTATGGCTACAATTCGTATTTTTGTCACAATTTTACCGCTTGAAGGTCCTGGAAGATGAATAGCGATGTACAATGGTTCTTCCTAGATCATCCATGGGATTAAACTTCGGTGACCTCGAAGGCAGTTTTTTAAAATGAAAGTCTCTTTCTTAAGCTAATAATCAAAAATAGAAACTGTGTGGTCGGGTGGTATATAACTCCTGATTGTAAACTAAGCATTGCATCTAAAAATCTTAGCTAATCTTTACGAAGTAATGTTTAATTTCAAAAAAAACTTTATTATATTGCATAGATGACTAAATCCTGCACGTCTTCTAAATTAAAATGTTTTATTTATTTATTTTTTATTGTTTACATATTACAAATAAGAGATATTTGAGGAATTTCTGTACAATACATAAAGAATGATGTTATTAAATAAATACATGTGGTATTTTTTCAATTGAATTTTAAGCAATTCGTTTATTTTATTTTCATTTTTCAAAAATATCAAAATTTATAAAAATAATATATATATATATATATATATGACACGTTTTTTGATAGATTTATGTATAAGAAAAAATATACTAGGATTTTTCCTTAAAACAATTTGACATCTAAATACATAAATGTAAATGCCAGATTGAAATTCATAATACAGGAATTTTAATATTTAGAAAAAACTGTTACAACATCAATATATATTTATATGGTAATATTGTTAAAAAATTAACAGTAATGAAATAAAATTTGATTTGTTACATCTTTATTTCACACTTATTTAGCAGACATAGGCTAGCTTTTTGAATATTATTATAAACATTATTTGCATTTTTATAGTTAATTGCTAGATAATGTTAACCACAAATTAAAGAACAAGTTCATTTTATAATAGAAAAACACGTTTATATACACATTTTTACATATCACATTTAATTTCTATGCATTTTGCAACAGTTACATAAAGAATATTTTCATTGTCATTATTAATCCAGGACTTAGTACAATTGATTAACATTACTATGCACAAGAAAATCAGCATTCTATTTATCTACAAATACTTCAAATTTATGGGAATCAAACGCATATATTGAAAGAAATTATTCCCATAAATTACCAATGAGACAAACTGAGATGCACTACTGAAACCTACAATTGTTCTCGGAGCTTAGATAACTTGATTATAAATATCTTGAAGTGGCTCCTTGAGCATACATTGCATGTGCTGCTAGCTTTAATGAGACTTTCGGTTGGAGTTGGAGCTGCATTGCTTAAGAATTGTAATCAGTTCACCCCTATGATGAGACTTTCGGGTAGTGCTGTTAGCCATGATAATTTTGAAAGCCTACGTGTGAGTAGTTTCCTTGTCGAAGTTCTACTTAGGAAACCTGCATATAATTACAGAATACGAAGAAATAACCAATATTATTTTGTGTATGGGAATGTGGTTGTATTCTTGAGACGCATTATTAAGTAATGAATAATAAATTTTTAAATTGTACTGTTTTAAAATACGCATATAGAACATACTGAAATCTTAGATATATTTTTACAGCATTTTTTTAAAAACCTTTTCAAAAATTAAAACTTTTAACTTAGGATATATGATGTGTTTGGCATAAATTAGTAATTATAATCAAAATCATTTTATTAACACTAGATTGCTCGAGGAAGTCATTTTGACTGCTTTTCAATTTCAATTACAAAAACAACTACACATATAATGCTCAACTTATTAGAATTTTTTAGAACATATTTTTTTTTCAAGAGAAGCAAACTTTTTTTATATTGTTAATATTTACTGATAACTTGTACATGACTGTAAAAAATGTAAAAAATATCAAAAGTTATTTTTAAGCAAATTTCTTTACATATTAATCATTCTTTCACAATGCAGTCATTTTGACTTCTTTTGGGCATATAGGTACATACTAAATTTCATTATTCTTAGTGTTACATATATATACACCAACAGTGTAATAGAAATGTAATACCAGCATGTAAAAGTGAGAATCTATTGCTCTTGAAGATATTCATCACTTACATATGTTTAATTCTGCTTTCACTATAAATCAGAATTATGTAAGTTACATTCAACATTAATATAAATAAAACATCTAAAACATAAATTAAAAAAAAACACTTTTTTAGTGGATTAAACAAACTCAAAACCTTTTTGCGTTAACACAAAAGGAAATTTTTTCATTTTTGCTTTAAAATAATAAAACCATGGCCCAATATTTTTTTTTTAGGGGGGCTTTTAATTAATTCAAAATTATTAAATGCAACTTTCTTTATTTCAGCTGTAAAAAATAAACGAATAGGTTTTTTGTAGTGCAGTGTGTTTAACAGAGGAGGCTATGTGTTAAATATACGAAAACCGAAATAAAAACTGACTCACAGGAATCGAATCAATCTACATAAGTACTACTACTCTATACCAGTATAAAACATGAAAACCCCACTTTGATAACAGAATAGTACTGAACTATTTTTATATTCTAGGAATTTTTCCACTCAAAAATAAGAAAATGATGTATGAGTAAATTATATTAGGCTCTAATTCCTTAGATATACTATACTTTCAAATGCAGTTACATATGATGAAAAATAAAAATAAAGTACTCACCACACAGATCTTTACTCGAACATGACGAACAGTATTCTTCGCCATCTAAGAGCTGTCCGGGGATATTTACTACAACATTCGACTTGGAAATCAAAGCCTTAGTGTTGATATGGTGTAGATGCTCAGAATATGTTACCAACTGGAATGATCCCCCTTTTCATTACTTTATATTTAAAAGTAAGAAAGCCATCGTAGATAGTCATAATGTTTCTATAATAACATTACTTCAAAATAAAAATTCTGAGACCAAATAAATATTTTTTTTCAATATTTTTTATTTAAAATAGGATAATTTTTCCTCAAAATAATAACAAAAATCTCCAAATCCATAAGAGTTAAGAATTGCTTTAAATATAAATTGTATTAAATTTAAGCCTACAAATGCACTTATTCACATAGTAGAAGCAAAAAAGGAGAATAAGATAAAAATTTCAATTAAGAAATTGATCGTACTTATATCTTCTTTCATTGAGTTACTACCGGTATTTCGAATGAATCAACAAAAAAAAGTTACAAATAGTTTATTTTTATTCGAATGTATACTCTTTAACTATATATGCTCTAATTTAGTTGTTGTTTTTAGTGTACTTTCATGCTTTCAGATATTTTTTTCTCCGCATATTTGAGAGAATATTTAAACAGAGTCTGTGAACATAATATTTGTACAGTTATATTTTCGTCCAGCATTGCCTTAACCCCAATATTTTTGATTTTCATTCGTGCAACATGAAAGTGCATTACATAACTTCGAAACGAAATTATTTTCTCTATATGTAAGGCAGCAGCAATAAACTTACAAGAAAAAATGTTAGTATTCAATGACTGTTTAAATTAAAAAAACATGTTAAAAATTTAAAAAACTGTTTGAATTTTGATATTCTTCTCCCCTTTTTTTTGTGGGGGAAGTAAACAGTTTAGTCTCTAAAAAAGTTGATGGAAACAAATTAAAATATTTAAAAAAAGCCAACCTTTTCATTTTTTTTAAACAAAAATTAATTTAGGGAAATTAAAAAACTTTTAAAGGCAATCATAATGTGGCATTAAAATAAAATAATTTCATTTGGGGTTTTTTTATTTTTTTTTCCCATTTTAAAAGGCTTTTTTTTTTAAAACATTTTAATATTTCGCAAAAAAATGATTAAATTAGGAAAATTTAAACAAACCATTTTAATTTTGGTTAAAACAGGGTTTATTGGGGGAAATTTTTTAAAAAACTTTTTAAATTTTTTAATTTTTCCCTTGGGGTTTTTTTAAATTTTAAAGAAATTTTAAAAAATTTTTGAAAATTGGTTGGTATTTTTTTTTTAAAATTTAAATCTTTTTCTTTTGGGTTGCTTTTAAAAAAATATTCCCAAAAATTATTTAAATTTTTATTTCCCAACTTTTTAAAGGGTCAAGGGGATTTTAAGGGGCCCAAAGGGATTTTATTATAAAAAAAGGGTTAGGAAATCCCCAAAAAGGGTTGACCCCCCTTTTTTTTTGGGGGCACTTTTTTGGCCCAAAAAATTTAAATCCCCACTTTTTCCATTTCCCTCTTTTTTAAAATTGGGGGTTTTGGGGTAAAATACTACCCTTTTTTATGGAAATAACCCCGAAAGGCCCCCCTTATTTTAACTCTCCCTCAATTTTATCCCCCTTTATATTTCATGAAATTCCTAATTTCGTCATTTCTCTGCGACAAATATAAACTGGTCCTAATTTTTTACAAAAAATTTTTTTCTTTAAAATTTCTTTATCAATTTCCGTAAAATTTTTGTGAACTTTTTTTAAAACCCCCAATAACCTTTTAAATTTTCTTTTTTTTTTTCTTATGTGTTTCATTCTTACTTCTCCAACTGATTAATACTTTGGCTTTAGGAATTTTTGGTGCTTTTTCAATAAAAAAATATCTGGGGCCCAAATTTAATCCTTTAATCTCCATCATTTTATGGAAAATTCTTGGCCCCCTTCTGTTTTTATTCTCCTTTTTTTTATTTAATTTAAAAATAAAATTTTTTGTTTTTTAAAAATTTTAACAATTTTTCAACATAGTATTTTTTCAAAACTTTTTTAAACAGAATAATTGTAGTAGATAACGAGATACCCCGTAAATTGGCTAATTTGATTTTTTTTTAACTCTAAATCACGAATTTATTGTAAACCTTTTTTTTAAAAAAAAATTTTTTTTAAAATTTTTTTAAATTTTTTTTATGTAAAATTCCTAGGGAAAATACAAAGGAAAAAAAAAATTTTTTGGTTTTTTTTTTTAAATTTTTAAAAACCTGGGATCAATTAATTCCTTTTTATTCTAAAAGGGGCTGTAAGAAATGTCTTTTTTTTTAAACTTTCATAGTTTTTAAGTTCAAAGTTTTATATCAAAAATTTAATTATCTGTTTTAATTTAAAAACCCCCTAACCCAAATTTAAGGGTTTCATTTTTGTTATGCATCGGTAGCCTGAGTTAATATCGCAACAAAAGCTTATTTAAATGAATTTATTGTTTTGGACTCGATTATAATTTGTAATTTACATTTACGAGCAGTAAAAAACTAGAATTTTTTTAAGATAACATATTTAAATTTATATGTTTTGACTTTATTAGATTTCCTCTCGCTCTTGCATTTTTAGATATCTTAAGTCAGAAAAGACGTTTTCATAATCAAAATTTATTTTCTTCCACCAAACTTTATATCATACATTTCCACTAGGTCTTTGTCATAAATATTCAGGGTCTCCTCATAAAATAAGACTTCGAGTTATTTGTTTATGGGTAAAAGAGTTATCTTTTTTTATTTATAGAGATGACTGCCAACATCAGAAGCAAATCTTAATAAATATCAAAGAGATATGTGGTTTAAAAAAATAGAATTTATTCTTGTCATTAAAATCAAAGATTACCAAAAGTGATTAATTTTTCTATGGGAGAAACTATGTGTTACACATGGGAATCTTTTGAATTTGCCGACATATATTATACAACAAATAAAAGCACAATGCATGTATAAAGTTTTCATAATTTTCATTGCAATTTAAATTTAACCCGCGGTTTCCCGCGCCTGTTTTTGCTACCGTCAATACTACTCCGGTGTAGAGAACACCCCAAACTTTTTAACATGATTTAATTTTGTAAAATTAAGTCATTAATAAAGTTTTTAAAGAACAAGATGTTTTTTTTAATATACAAAAAAAATTTTTAAATTTATTTTCAAATAAGACTAAATTAATTTTTAACTAAACATACAAAATTTTCATTTTAAAACAAAATTTTATATTTTTCATAAAAACCCGTATATAAAACGTATATACCGTAATAAATATACTTTATAATCAATGAGATAAATAAGGTAGAAAAAAAATATTTTAATCATTTTCAAACATTCAGAGAAGACTGTATACAAATGCTCAACTTCTCGCTGGAGTTCTCGGCCCCCCAGATAAACTTTTGAAGGTCATTACATTCCAATCGTTCTAGAAAGAGGGATTGCATCAGGACTGAAGGTTCAATGACCTAAAATGTGCAGCTACAGAAAAATCATGGTTCTGCTCATTCTTCTTAGAATCCTGGGAGGAATTTCTTGTTGCTGGAGTGTACAGAACACCCCGCACGAGTGATCGCGGGTTAAGAACTTAATTTACTTAATTAGTCACAGAAGAAAGGGAGAAAAACTAATTTTGTTGACCATACATATTTTGAATATAGTTAAACTTAAACTTTCCCAATAAACAGCATCCCGCGACTACACGAATAACGATTAAATGTTTAGTATATGAATTATACACTATGTATCAAATACTAATTAGACACACATGCGAATCAAATGATCTCATACACTTCTATATTATATGCTCACCGATGTTGTACACTTAGGAGACTATTGTATTCAATGCTTAAGCAGATTCTGGATATAGATAGATACACAAAAGACATGAAGATATAGCCACACAGAAAGAAAAAAAAAATATCGGTTCTGTAGGAAAGAGATCATTAGTGGAACATTTAGTAGCATAATTAAAAAGGTTCAAAATTATAGCAGATTGATAAAAGCCTCGAAGGAAACGTTTTGGAAGGAGGTTCAATTTAATTGGTGAAATTGACAAGTGGGAGCAGTTATACGAACAATTCTTAATTATCTGAAGAAGTGTAATCTTTGGCATTGCAAAAATAGTAAAAAAAAACAAAAACATTCCTAACATTGCGAAAAAACAGTACTATAAATAAATAGTAGCCTACAAGGCTCGCACCTGAAGGAGAGCGGTGACTCTCGGAATCTGATCAGACATGGGAAACCTACGAAACTGGGTGTTTGTTACTGAAGGATAATGTCCAGAATTATCCAGAAGAAATGCACATCATCAATGACTAACACTACCTATCTCACTGAGCATCCCACGATTTCCGTGGGCGCCTTAGATGTAGCAAAATTTGTGCAATCCACTATTTCCGTAGGAATGCATTTTTCTACTATTTAGCTGTGCAATCCCTGATGTTCATGTTTATGTTTTCATTTATACGGTTCTATGCTCATACTTTTATGATCGAATTCTATATTTTAAATTAAAACTCTTTTGCACTTTTTTTTTTGTTTTTAACTCTAAAATGTAGATTTTTATATGTAAATTTGTGTGTTGTGTTGTATGTGTGTGTGAAATACGTAAAAACAATCTACGCAATTCTTGAACCTACTTTGATAAAATAACTACGCAGGGAGGGGACTGATAGAAGGCGTACGGAACTATTGTTTTAATAGATACCATCTATATAAAGAACTTTACTTCATTATCAAAGATATGAAGGCGTCCATAAACCTTTAATCATCAAGTCCAGTAGCTCAATTCAGTTAACTCAGCGAAAGGTCTGGTGACAGTGAATTGTAAAAGAATGGAAAATAGTTTCTATAGCCTGATGAATCAAGGTATCTTTTTCAACAATATGATAACATTATCAAGTTTGGATGTTTTTCGGGGAGAACGCTTTTTGTCCGAAGGCATTGTAACAACACTGAAGCTCAGTGGAACTTGTGTTATACTGGGGGATGCTTCATTTGGTATCGTCTGGAAGCATTTGTTGTAATACCTCGAGCCCTGAATAGAGACCTCCTACACTATTTTGGATGAAAGTGAGATTTCTATGTTGTGACAATCTTACGAGATGGAAATACTTGATTCAGATACATGCTTCGTTGTAGACGATATTGAAGTTCATTTTTGGATCACTGGTTCAAAACTGAGTTCCATCAATTTCTCTATTTGGAATAAAATTATTGTTATGTGTTTAATCAATCAGGTTTAATATCATTGGTTTTGAAATTTGGTACAAGGATAATACTAAGCATCTGTGTGTGACCCCTTTTTTTAGTTTTAAACAACTTCAAAGTTTTTTACCACAATGAATTTAATAAAAGTAATTACTATATTTAAAAATTAAGTAAATAACAAAATTATTTGAATTCAAATACTTTGAGGATAAGAAGTAAGAAAAAGAAACCCCAAATTCCCCATGGTACTTGGGTTTTTCAACGGATCCAACATTTTGTTCAATGCACGGAAAAAAATTTTTGGGGGAGACCCCTTTTTTACCTCTACCTTTAATGATCCATAATATTAAATGCCAAAGTAGAAATTAGCAACCTGTGGTAGTTCTCTCTGTAGGTACCTTTCGCGATACAATCTTCCTGCTGCCCGCTTTTTTTTGACAATCCGAAACTAAGGCATATCTCTTTTTGGGGTTTTTGAAAAACATTCCAAAACCCCCCTCTGTTTGGATGAAAGCTAAAAAATAACGAAAATCCCGTTCTTCCTTAAAGGCTTTGGAACCTCAATTACCAACGCATGTCGAAGACATTTCCAACCATAGGTTGATAGCAAATCTAAATCCTTATGATCTCCTTTATCTTCCCTTAAAGTTCATCCGAATGATTCTGGGATACCCAGTGTAAGTGCTATAAGATTAAAAATATGGATAACATCTTGTTTAAAAAATACTTGAGTTTGGGGATTTTTTTTGATCTTCTTCTTTTTGGGTTCTTTTAAAAAGAGCCTTATGAATGGCTTTCATTAACAGCATTTCAAATTCATATAAGAAATCAATACATATTACTTGAATTATGAGATTACCTCATGGCTTTGAAAATTTTCAGGGATCTCAGTAGAAAGATTCATCCATGTCAATATTTAAGTTAAATCTCGGCTTAAAAAAAATTGCTGAAAAATATTTGGACCACTGCCTCTAAATGAAATTAATGTTGTAAATCCTCTCGTGAAATAAAACAATGAGAGTAGTAAAATCTCAGTTCAGTTGCTGCTTCATCACATTGGAAATAAATCACAATTATGATGTCCATCAATAATGACTCTTAAATTATTTGGTTCATGGAAAATTCCAAAGGGTCATCAGACGGCCTATTAGTGCCTTAGAAGCAGTCATCTACGTAGTATGACTTTTGTGCAGGGGGTAAAGTCTTTCTTTACTTGTCCCTGCTCTCTCCTGCTCATCTTCTGGATTGCTGGGGCATTTCCCTACGACAATTGTATGAAGAGTAAGACCTGGTGTGTGACACTATTATGCGGAAAAGGGGAAATGGGCTTGGTGTAGGGCCCCGGGTCCAAGGATTGAAACCAAAAGGGAACAAATTATTTTAATTTAAAATTTCAAAAAACCCAAAAAATACGATGCTATTAAAATTGCGACATCAGGAAAGAAAGCAAACAACACGTAAATTTTGCTACGAGTAGAAAATAACATGATTAGTAAATGCATCGTAAGAGAAAAATGTGATTAAATTCAGAGACAATTAGGGAACATTTTCTTCTAAATTATTACAAACATCTTCCGGTGTTCAGCTGCTGAAATGGTTCTAATCTAATTAGACATCGCAATATCCTGGGTTTGGATGAATGAAAACGTCAAACCTTTCCATGCTGTTTCAAGTCTCTATGCCACACTTCATCAATCATAATGGTTAGACTGTGGAAGCGGCGTAATCTATCAGCCACACCTAAATTCTATTGCGTGAGAGATCTGCAGAAATACCCTATATTCCAAGGACACGACAGTAAACTTATAATTTTCTCTGCATTATCATACTGAAAAAATCATGACCCGAATTTCAAAAAGGGTAAAACCCCTTGTTTGGGAAAAGTAATCTTCCATATTTTAACGACGGCATCAGTAAGAGTTATTCGTCTCGAGTGCACAATGATTTTGCATAGGATCAAATCAAGTGCAAGACTCATATGACCATATCAAATACAAGCAGAACACTTGTGTTTTACTCTGGAACTCCTGACATAGATACTTTCATTCTGATACTTCCCGCAGAACCGGGACTCATCTGAAAAGTCGGTTTGATATGACTCATTTTATCAGACATGGATTGGATTCAACCACTGCCACAGTACGCCTCTACGCTCCAGTGTTAAAGGAATATTCAATAATAAAACATTGCGTTACAAACAGTCTGTGCTGCCTCCGACGTCAAAGCTTTTTCTGTGCAAATATATTCCTGTTGCAAACCAGTCAACTTCTTAAATAAAGCATCATTGTATGGTTGTACAATTTTAAGATGTTGAACTTAAAACATATACGTTCTTTTTACCGGTAATAAAAGGAGGGCGTTGATATTTTGCATGGTATTCAGTATGGCCAACTTGAACCTATCGATTCCATACTCGCATAACAGTCACCAGATTCCAACAAGAGAGAACAAAGAACCACTCTGTCGATAATCGGGTAGGCAAATCCTTGCCTACCGCTTACTCATTGTTTGATCCTTCCTAGTCCCTTTTTTCCCACAAAATAAAACATGGCCTTCTCACAAATAACCAGTATTCCAATGTAATTAGCGAACATGAAATCTGCTTTAAAATTTTTTAAACCAGTTTTATATCCCGTTTCTCCTTCCACATTCTGTCATATGCTCTGAAATTCTAATGAGTAGCATTCCACTTTGTGTGAAAATGACATTTGTATCAATCTAACATCATTATGATGCACTTTTAATAACCATCGATGTACTTAAATGATTCTTGGTAAGATATCTCAATAAAAACAATTAAATACTATCAAAATATACACAATGAATAAGTTTTAATTTATCATTGGAACTTACATTATATTAATGTTACAATTAAATCAGTGCTGAAAATGAAATAAAACACGTTATCTTTATGTGTATAGAACATATTGAACTTTCTTTGAAGAAAAAAGTCTAAATTTTTCTTTAGTAATAGAAACAAAATTAAATTAATCAATCTTTTATTCAATAGTGCCAAATAAGTTAGAATGTTTTTATTATTATTTCTTACTTAAGATTTTAACATAAACGCCAAATTAATTTATTTCAAACTGGGATAAGAAAAAAAAGTAGAGCACATTGTTTAATCTTTAATCTATTTAACTCAGTTTTATTCTTTAATTAATTAACGTTTTCGGTTCGTTAGCTAAGAAACATAATGAAGCGTAAGTAAACAATTTATTAAAAACTTAATTTGGGCTTCCCATCACACCACACAAAAGAATCTAACCATTAAAGTAATAATGCCGAATTATGCGTAATCGACAGCTTACGTAAATTATGAAACCTGATACACTCTCCCGATTCACAATTCTGCAAACCGTATATTTCAAAAAAATATTTCTTTTTTCTAATTTTTTTCTATTTTTAAACAAAATTAAATTTTTTATTTTTTTTGAAAAAAAAACTTTTTTTCCTAATGGAATCATTCTTAATTTTCTTTTTAAAGGGTT
>BMAV01009264.1:0-15477 GCA_019973955.1 Trichonephila inaurata madagascariensis
CTAATTTATTATACTAATTAAGTAATTTTTAGTAATCCTATTTTATAATTATATTATGACTAATTAATAATACTAACTAATTTTTAATAATTGCATGCTTTCGTTACATTATATATATATTTAGTTTTCTTGTATTTGATTTGTATTAGAAATAAGAGTTAAATAGTAAATGAAAAAGGAGAAATAGTGATAGGATTTTTTACAACTCTTTAAAAAGGTTTAATATTTTTTTTTTGTGTGTGGTTCAGAATTTTATGATATATTTTACCAAAGAACATTACGATAATCCTTACCACAAAAAGTAATGACAAAAGCAAAAATGTATATATGGAAGAAATGCAATAAAAATGTCTACAATACAAAGGAAGAAGTTAAATTATAATAAACATATTTAAATGCAAGTATTATAATTCTAAATATACCAAGAAATATGAAGAATTAAATGCTACACACAAATTATAATGAAATAAATTAAAAGTTTAAATATACAAAGATGCTAATATTCTCAATGCAAAGAGATCTGTTTAAATATAATAAAAAATAAATAAATAAGAATACACAACCAGATTTTATGCAAGATAAGAGTTCAACCTGATTTTCTTCAAATAGTATCTCCAATAAGGAAAGGATTGAAAAAACTTTATTAAATAATTAGTTGATTAAATAATTAGTTAAATAATTAGCTTTATTAACTAAAACAATATGCACAATTCATTACTGAAGAAATGCAAGAAATTAGAGGTTACCTCAAATTTGCGCAAGTAGAGTTTCCGGAAATAAGGAAATGATCGTGGAAATTTGGTTACCACAACATAATGATAAGCTCCCTCCTTGGCGAGAGGTTGGCGGTCGGGTCTCATCAATATCTATGTAAACGTTTAATTTTATACAGAATCTAATAAACAAGAATAATGTATGTAATTAAGTCGTATATTTAATTGAACTGCATAAAATGTATAGCGATATCCATGTAAAATCTTGACCTGTAACACACACACAAATACAGCAAAAAGTTATATATATATGTATATACATTCGCTTTTGAAAAATAATTTTAGTTTGTAAACTATAAAATAAATATTTCCTCGACGAGGATGAGATTCGAACTCACGCGGGCAGAGCCCAATGGATTAGCAGTCCATCGCCTTAACCACTCGGCCACCTCGTCTTAAGAGTAGAGCTAAAATTTATAGTCACATCGTGATTAAAATATAACTGTGTAGAGTAGTAGCGCACACAGAAGTTTTCCAAGGGGAGGGTTCAGGGTCGAAAGTCCACCATTCTTGTATCATGCTCCTTTTGATTTTGTCTATTTAGGGGAACAAAAAACAGTAAAAAACAGTAAAAAACTAATTATATTGAATAAATAATTAATATTAATTAATAAAATTAATAATTAAAAACGAATATTTAATTAAATTTTACGTATCATATACTTAAAATTATAATCAATCGGGAAAAAAATCAAGGGCTTTGGGGGGGGGGGGTTCCGAACCCCTAGGACACCCCTCTTGTGTGCGCCATTGGTGTAGAGCCTCTTTGTATTATATTATATCATTTTGTCTATTTCTAAGAGCATAATTTAATTTTCTGAAAATTTTTAGAGAAGTTTAAAAAAAAAAAAAAAATTAAAATGCTAAAATTTTTGGAGGGAAAAAGTTAGGAAAAAAAAAAGAAAGTAAATAGAACGAACCAGTGGCCAAACCTCTACCCACTCTGAGTCAATCAGGAGTGGTTATTAACAATTCCGGAACATAAATAAATGAATAATTCTAATTCTTTTTTTTTTCAATTAGGTTGTACGCATAGTTATAAAATGGAAGCGTATTTATATATTTATTGCTTTTTTATTAGTAAAGTTTTGACTGATTATTGTCAAACTTTTTATAAACTGTTAATGGTGGAGGAAACTTTTTATAACCTGTGTTGTATGCTGTATGAGGCGATGATTTCAGATTGCTTTTATTATCTTCATCAGGTTCCTGCTCTCTGAAGGGAACGTGTGCGTTTGAAGGGAGAGGGTGAAGCAGAGTTGCCAGAAACTTATGCAACAAAATAGCACGAAGAGGGGAAAAAAGTAGCAAAAAGTAGCGAATCAATTTTCACTTGTAATTCATATATATAATTGTAAAACTGTTTTAATAAATACGTTAAAATGCTTTAATTATTTAAAATACACTCAAATTCTTCCTGCTCAATATCGTGATCTGTTGTGTCTTTTGTACAAATTTCTGAATTATATTGAAGTATTTGTGGTGATGAAATAAAATCAACGCCGTAAGTCCCTCGTTCTTCCAAAGTCATTTTCATTCTTAGAGTTGAATCCAACAATTCAAGGCACATTCGATTCCTTAGTTTTGTCTTTGTTGACGCCGCTCTCGAAAATACCCTTTCCACAGTGGCATTACTTATGTCAAGCTTTTAAGCAAATGTAGCTAAATCTCTTAAAAATGGATTTCCAACTGCGTCTTTTATATTAAAAATGTGACACCAAAATTATGCTCCATCGTTTAAAAGCTCAGATTTTGAATGAAAAACATCTTTCAACTGTATGTTAAAAAATTTTCTCCATTGATTCTCCAGAACATCCAATTTAGATTGGTCTGCTAATTCTAAAGGTGGACCATAAAAAGAAGGACGATTTGAATTTTGAAAAATATCAGGGGAAAAATTATTTATCTTTTTTAAAGTTAAATAATTTGAAGGGATTCGGATTAAAAGTTGCTCACTTTGTAAGGTCACCCCCCTTGGGTGCCCTTCTCCCTGATTATCATCGTGAGCTAGAGGTGTAGGAATAAATGAAGAACTAGAAGCTGCCATGGTCTTAATATGACTTTATTAAGACCTTAAACTTAAACCTCTAACAGATTAGATAATAATAATATATGGGAGAGAATCTACTGTGGCTAAACACACAATATATGTTATACCGAAATAGAGTAACCCGGACCACTATCAATAACTAACTCGCCTAAGCTCAATTACAATGTGTTATCACAGATCCGAATATTAAATAGTCATCCTACTTTAATGTCGAATGAAGTAGAGATCAGTCTGATACTAGTTGAAGTTGCGGTTCACAGGAGTACAATGGTATGCATCTTGACCTAAGGGCTCTCTGTCACGAGTAACTTCTGTTGGCTGTCACTTAATCCTTCAAAAACTCTTCACACTTGAATCGTGGACTATCATAACATTCCCCAAATTACCACCCCGCTTACTGTAACTTCTGATATTTAAAAGCTTCCTAATTTTCATCTTTTCTTCACGCTTCACTTCTTGGGTTTGGTTGAAAAAGAGTTCCCATTAATTCTGGCCCAAAAGAGCCCAAAGGACATATTAATGAAAAGACGCGTGAGCCCGTCACAACTTGAAGTCTTGAGAAAATTATGACATCTTTGATAGATTTCTTTTGTAGATTCTGGAGAAATTATTTTATTTTTGCTTGTCAGTTAATTCAAAAAGTCATATCCAAAATCAACTTTCTTAAACGTTTCGTGTCGTTTCGGAGTTTCCCCATGTTTTTATTGGTGTCTAAAGTCACTAAATTTTTTTTGGTGATTGTTCCCAAATAAGTCATTTATTCGAACTTGTTCCTATACTATTATGTAAAGTTGAAAGCAGCAGAAAGTAGCGAGACCATCAAGTGTAGTAGCGTAAAATTCTCGAAGTAGCAATAGGATAAAAAAAAAAGTAGCCAAAAGTTTTCAAAAGTAGCAAAATTCGCGAAAAATCGCACGATCTGGCAACACTGGGGTGAAGTAGGAATGATCCCGCGGTCGCTATTGCTGTTGAGCTAACGCATGCGCAGGTTGCATCTTTAGTGCTGAGCGAGTAAGCACTACCAATAGCTTTGGCACTACTCGCAGCTGCCGCAGGGCTCGCGCATGCGCAGATTGCAATGAGAGTGCCTGCGAGAGTGAGGAGCCGCGAAACTCTACACCAGTTAATGGAGGAGGAAACTTTTTATCTCTTAAGGAAAGGATGTTCGAATTTCCCAATTTAAATCATTTACTGCGAAACAAGGATAGTTTTTAATTAATTTTAATGGTTGATTTGTCGAATCGGGCGCTTCTCGCGCCAAGTGTTTTCTCGCCAAATCGATAAACGCCCCAAATCTGGTAACCCTTCTGAATTTGTTTTCCAGTAAAGAAGAAGTTTTTTTTTTTTTTTTTTTTTTTTTTGGCGAAATTTGGCGCATGCGCAGTAGATTTATTTAATTTTAACAGTTTTAACGATATCGCGGCAAGTTAGCGCTTACGTAATTCGTTTACAATTTAATTTTAACCAATGATATTTTCTTGCGCTTGGGCAGAAAGCCTTTATTACTTTAAAAATTAACGATTCTTAATTTCTACACATGCGCAGCTTTTTTATAACGGTCGTTAATGAGGAAACGCTAATTTCTTTTGCTCCGGTTGGGTCAGCTGTCTTCTTTCGGCTTTGTTTTCTTCGTTTTGGGAATTATTTTTACAGGTAATATTTTTATCTTTCTCCACATAAATTTTAAAAGATTCCCATGATGTCCAGCGATGCTGTTAGGATTAATTTGAATGAATGCAT
This sequence comes from Trichonephila inaurata madagascariensis, assembly GCA_019973955.1. Classification (NCBI taxonomy): domain Eukaryota; kingdom Metazoa; phylum Arthropoda; class Arachnida; order Araneae; family Nephilidae; genus Trichonephila; species Trichonephila inaurata. The sequence continues at coordinate 4,564 of BMAV01009264.1, forward strand.
GCAGAAGTATGATGAGTATTCTGAAAGGTTTTTTGCCCTGTTGCCTGTGTTTGGAAAGAAAGCGGAGTTAGAATGGTGCATAAAAGAAGGTTTGAATGGATCATCGTATGTGTGTCCGAAATGTGGAAAAAGTATGGAATTGAGAGAAAGAACGGGTAAGAAAGTGAATGATTGTTTTTGAATGGTACTGCAGAATTCAGTCGAGTGTGAAAGTGGATACTCAAGATTTGCTTAGGAGTGTAAGGAAAGGGTCTTGGTTTGAATTGAGTAATATGGATATGGGAACCGTTTTGTTAGTGACGCAAAAATAAAAAATTTTTTTTGGAAGGTGCTCTCAGAAATATGCAGTCGCACATTGGTATAATTTCACAAGGGAACTCATCGTCATCATAAATGTCGGAAAAAGCAGCATTTTTTAAAGGTAAGTGAAATGATTTCCATTTTTAAATGCCTAATTTTTGCAGCGATGTTCAGTTTCAAAACTTTAAAATATTACGTTTTTGATGATTTCCCTTCAGCCATCTTGAATTTCGCGCTCCGGCGTTGCGTGTTGTGGTAGGGTTGCAACTCCGAAACACAACACTCAAAAACGCGCCAAATTGGCGATTTTTCAAATTTTGGCGAAAAAGCGGCCGATTCGACAATTTCACCATTTTAATTTGGCAAAGCTCTATTCATTATCAGCGACACTAAGGAATATTGTTAAAAATTATTAATGATATGTCTATACAAGGGATGCAGTTTTCTGATTAATATTTTTATTAATATATAAATATTAAAAGCTCAAGGTGCTCTTGTTTGTATTCCCAAAATTTTACTTGTTCTTTTCAGAGGCGGATTAAGGTAGTTGGAGGCCGCTGGCGGTAAAAGGTTGGAGGGACCTTTGGCCTAACCTTACTAAAGAGCTTACAATTTTGCAATATAATTTTACTTCTTGATTTTTCTTTGGCAAATTCATTTATTGTTTTGCCGTATCTATTTTGTCCAAAACATCTTGTTCTATTATATAATATGGCCATGTTGTTAAATTTGTTTTCTATCCCATAGTACTTCTTAAATAAATTTTAACACGCTTTAGAACCGGAAAAAGATCTCTCACCTGATGTCTTCGATATCGATATTGTTAAATATATTTTCAAAAATGTCTCTACATTAGGGAAAGTATCTCTACACCTAGCGTTATGGTCAGGTGCGAACAATTTCTTTGATTTCAGGAGCACTCTCGAGTTTAATTCACACACCCTGACTGCAAATTTGTAAATCAGTCTGGTGATTTAATTTCTGTTTTGCACTGCCATTTATAAATATCCTCAAGGGGTGTTTTCCGACAGGATAACGTGCGATCTCACACCCTGTTATAACCCAATATGTTCCATAGAATATCAACGTGTTACCTTGTGACGGCTCACGCGTCCTTTCTCTAACATAACCTCTGTGTTCTTTGACGGCCAAGATTAATGGCAAATCTTTTCCGACCCAAATCCAAGAAGTGAAACGAAGGATAGATGCAAATAAGATAACCTTTGAAAGGGCAGAAGTTTTAGTAAGCGTGATGGCAATTTAGAGAAAGTTCAGTCAGAAAAGGTAGAAGTGTAAATTGGCGGCCTACCCAAGAATCACGGAAATCTCGCCATTAATACAAGGTACATACCATTGTACTCGAGCCTAACTGAATATCTGAAGTTGATTGAACCGGTGCTTGAAAATTCAAGGTAGGAAGATTATTTTCTGAATTCGAAATATTATTAGGAATGAGAGTAGGCGGATAATATAATTATTTAGATAAGTGATCCAATTGCATGATCTGTGTTAAATACGGCTACGTGTTTGTTTTATTCTCACTTAATATAAGTTTGTTCGGTATATAAGTAATTTAAGTTAAACTCTTAATAAAAGTCATATTAAGAATTCTAAGATGTCTCTTCATTTCGAGAATCCCATACCTCTAACTTACGCTGAAACCCCACGATATGATCGACAAAGATCAACCATATCACAACCTTGATCTGCTAGATCACCAAATCTTTTTCCAATGGAGCACGAATGGGACATCATTGAAAGGCAACGACAACGTCATTCATAACCAGAATTAAACAACCTTATATTGACCGACCAAGAGCAACAGGCATCCATCCCACAAATGGATATCCGGTACTTGTACGCCCCGTTTTATGTACAAAATTCTGGTGGTTACACCGGAGTTTAATCACATTTGAAATAATCATTTCATATTTTAAATGGCTCTCCTTGCGCCTGCATTAACCTGTGATCATGAAACTTAAATAAATTAAATATGTTTTCTCGACAATTGTATTGCCGAAGTCGACAATAATTTTTTCTTGGTGTCAGGATTTTTACCCCATCAGTGTAAGATGTATCCGAGAGTAACTAAGCACGGCTGTGAACTAAAGGCGAACCTGTTTGAGTCGAATAGCATTCGTTTGTTCGAAATAAAATTTGTGCAACAAAACGGATTGGAAAATTTTGTACAAATAACAAAAATTCAGATATATGGAAAAGAAAGATTGCTAGGGGTGATACACTACTCAAATCAGCTGAAATCATCGGGGTTGCAATATCGGTTGAAGATTTTGTTGCAAATTTAATTTATAACTGGAATCTATCAAGCTTGGGGCGTATTAAGCGGCTACTATGAAGCAGCGCTCTGTCAATGTCAACAAAATTACTTACTTGACCTTCAAATTTTTCGTAACGCTTCCAAAACTTCTTTACCTTTTCTAACTACGTTTTACTATAGCGTGTTCCTTTTGTCAGTTACCTTGTAATGGGTCTACCCACGTTCTTTCCACTAATAGTCCTCTTGGGGAATAATGGATCTTTAAAAATTATTCTATTAAAAACCTTCCTCCTTCGAAGAAGATGTGATTATATAAATTTAGACTTGTACATAAAGATTAAAATTTCGAGTTAGGTAGAGAGAGGTTAAACTGCTAACAGATAGCAGTGATTGATTAAACGTGAAGCTAGGCGTGTGCACCTCGTAGCTTATTTGAGAAATATTAAGGCTGACGATTTGGGCAACTAGTGCTTTAATTGAATTAGGTCGATTGGAATTAGAAGGTGTATTACCTGAACGTAAGTGATCTGATTTATTGTTATAGTCTTCTAATATCTTATCTACCTCGCTATTGCTTCACATATGTGGTAATTAATGCATTTCTTAACTTAGGTTATTGAATTTGTGTTGTTGATTATTGTGGATAAATAGAAGTTGTTTTGAATATCGCTTATCACCCTTCCGATCCTCCCACACGGCGCAGAACGTTCATTACAGCCTGCATTTGAAAATACAGTCGAAACTCTATTTAATGAAGTCACTAATTCCCGAAAAAGAGTCCGTAATATAGAAAATTTGTTAAATAGAGTTTCATCTTTTAATATATTCTTTAAAAACCATATAAGGCAAATTTAAAATTCATAAACACTCTATACATTACTTAAAGTAATTATTCACCACTGGCGTTGCTAGTTTTGAATGGGCCCTTTATCCAAATTCCTTCCGGCCCTTTTTTTTAGATATGAAAACCCTGTTAGTTGGACTGTAGTTACACATGCTGGGGTCCCGTATCATTGATATGGCAGATACAGAAGGAGCCATGCCCCTGTTATTTACCCTTGTTTTGGAAATTAATATCGATTCATTTTATATAGATTTCCCATCAAAAAGAAATCTGCAAGGAAAACAAGAATCTGTATATATTTCCAAATTTAAAACATAATTTTATATATTAAATCTAATGAATTTTTTAACGACGTTTTCTAATTTTAAGCCTATGAGTAGTTTTAAACGTACATTGTTTTATAAGTAACCAGTAATTTAACCAATAATTAATAAATTAATTACCAGTAATTTTAAGCATACACTACGATATGTGTCCTTAAATTTAAGTACTGATAAAATCTGTTAATTTGATTTGAAAAATCATGACCATTTCATTGCTATAGGTGGATTAGGCACCTGGTAATATCAATTCAAGGTCTTTGATCCCCATAAATATGTTTAAATTAGGGAGAAAAAAATCGAATTCCGAGGGGAAAAGTTCCTTAAATAGAAAATGCAAAAATGCACTTAGCTATATGGAGATTATTTTACAATATATATATATATATATATATATATATGTGTGTGTGTGTGTGTGTGTTCTTGACTCCAGGAAAAAGTTCGCAAAACAGAGAAATTCGTAACACAGAGGTTCTTTATATGGAGGTTTGACTGTAATTCAATTTTGTATCGCGTTGACAGGTATTCAATCTCTGTTTGTCTTATATATTTCGTCACAATACTCAAGGGGAAAAACATTCACGTTGTAAAATGTCTAATAATGTAGAAGAGGAAGATATGACAAAGAGGCAAATATTTGAAGTTTGATAACCACAGATATATCTATATGAAGTCAAAGTAATCTTATATCGAAAACGTATATTATTATAAGCCTTATAATTAAATATTTATTTTAAAGATTATATATATATTTCTTTTAGCATGTTCGAATGTATTGAAATCAAGCAAAAACGAAACGCTTGCCGTGACCAGGATTCGAACCTGGGTTATTGCGGCCACAACGCAATGTACTAACCACTATACGATCACGGCGATGGGTAGAATTGTATCGCTTATTTTGAAGAAGCAATCATTATGAACAGAGATGGGTTTAGATAGCGAGCAAATAGACCGTGTCTTTCTTGTCGCAACGTGTTTTTTTTCCAATCGATGGCAGTGCGGAAAACCTTTTGTTGAGAAATGTTTTTAGAACTTTGTTTAAGGAACTTACTTTTTCTAAGCAATTCTAAATGAGTGATTCCTAAAGTGGTCTATATTGATCCCCAGGGGTCTACGCCGTGGGGTCTGTGAAATTGAATTGGGGGTCCGTAAAGTGTAAATTGGGGTCTATGATTGTGATTCTTATTTAACCAATTCTCAGCTTTAATTTTAACTTTTAATGAATGGAATAAATATTCCACGTACATAGAGATGTTACTTATTTTTACTTGCGTAATATTTTATTATAATATAAACACATCTATATCTATCTATCTATCTCGAATTATGGAATATCGTGAAAAAGTTTTTAATTGCTTTTCCTAGTGAAAAGGAATTTCAGCGCGGTTGTCAATCTTCATATCGCAAAAAAAAAAAAAAAAAAAAAAAAAAAAAAAATGGATGTTATTTAAAGAGGAGGTTTAGGAGATTCAACCTAACAAAATTTATGTAAAATGTTGAAAATTTGTTAAAAAGCATCAGATGTATCCTTCTCACTAAAACCATTTATTTGTTGCTCACTTATTTTGTGTAACAGGTGAATTTTAATTTAATTAATAAATGTTTAAAATTAAGATATGTTTGTTTTCTTGAGTTTTTCATGCTACATTTAAAAACTTGAATCTTAGTAAGTAGATCTGTACCAGCTATAAGAAACACATTTAAATCAGTGTTTCTTAAAGTGTGGGGCGCACCCCCTAGGGACGTGATAACCCCTAGGAGGCTCGAGCATATCGAAAAATCAAAAATAACAGATTTAAAAAGTTACAAATTTATTGAAAGGAAACAAAACAAAATATACTTTCGGATATAATAAAAAATAAAATATATATTTACACTGATATAATATACTTATAAATGTATCAGACCTACCTAATGTATTTGATAACTTATCTCACAATACTAAGTACAGAACAAGTTTAATAATTACTAGTGATTCACATACGCTTGTCATATACAAAATTTAATACTTGTCTTGATAATTTATAAGGTTTATGATTAAAATATTATTGCAGCTTTAACGTCAAAGTGCATTATTATTGCATTCAATACATTGTTATTGTGTGAAAGGGGGCGCGATGAAAATTATGATTGAAAATTGGGTCGCAAACATTGAAAGTTTGAGAAGCACTGCATTTAAGTTGATGAATTTGCAAAAATTTAATATTAAGGAGTCTATCCCAAACCAGAAAACATGGCAAGGGTGTGACGGGCTCTCGCGTTTTTTCATTAACATATCCTTTTGGGTTCTTTGGGGCCAGAATAAATGGCAAAATTCTTTTCCAACCAACCCGAGAAGTAAAACGTGAAGGAAAGATGCAAATTAGGAAGCTTTTACATAACAGAAGTTTAGAGTAAGCAGGGTGGCATTTGGGGAGTGTTTTGATAGTTCGTGTGGCAAGTGTGAAGAGTATTTCAAGGAGTCAAGTGACAATCAATAGAAGTTACCCGTGACAGAGAGCCCTTAGTCAAGGTGCATACCATTGCATGCCAGTGAACCGCAACTTCAGCTAGGATCAGACAGATTGAGGCTTCGTTGGACATTTAGGAGTGACCATTTAAATATTCGGATCTGTATTCGCATTGAAATTGAGCTTAGGCGAGTTAGTTATTGATAGTGTTCCGGGTTACGTTATTTCGGTATTATATATATTGTGTGTTTAGCCACCGTAGATTCTCTCACATATTATATTATTATCCAATCTATTATTGGTTTAAGTTAAGAGCTTAATAAAGTAATATTCAGATTATGGCAGCTTCTAGTTCTTTATTTATTCCTACACCTCTAGCTCACGCTGATAATCTAGGAGAAGGGCACCCAAGGGGGGTGCCCTTACAAGGGGTATATGAGACAAAAAGGTTTGGAAAACTGTGATTTAAATGGTAAAAAGTCTGAGATGAGTATCTAAAAAAATCTGGGAATAAAGGATTTAAAATTTCAAATACTAATTACTTTTATTAATTTTGTGCTAGACCGATAGATTTAATAGATTCAAACCAAGTCTGCATTTAAACATTAAGATGATACAGAAGTTAGGAACTAATGCCATTATGTGCGTATTAGTTAAATTGAATGTATTTTTAGTTTAAGGTGAGACTGTCTACCTTGAAAATGTCGTTTTTCGTCTACATAAGGCATTTTTTGTATTTCAAAATCTTGTAGTTTGAACATTTTTCTTTCCAAAACAGTTTTTCTTTTTCCTTGACGCAAAATAGAAATAAAGTTATAGTGATTTTAAAAGACATCACTCTCTGCAAAAGGGCAGTAAGATAAAATTTTAAATAAACTTTCTCAAAATTATGTTTTCGAAAGAAACTCTTTACCAGATACATGATATCTTAAGAACCAAACCAGATAACTTTTTGAAATTTTGTGGGGATGTTTATTATACTATTTTTCCTAAAGTGGACCATAAGTTTTGCTGTAGGTTGAATATTTTTTCATTTAGGGTAGTTTTTATAAAGAAAAAAACTTTAAAAATATCAAAATTTTCATATTATTATGTATAATTGTCGGTAATTTTTTTGTATTTTAATATTTCTCTTAGATTTTGGTTCATTTTGAAGAGCACCATAATATGTATGTTGTGTATAAAGAAAATTATGATAATTGTATTAGAAATTTTTATGCAGTGTTACCCGTTTTAGTAAGAATTTGGTAAAATTTCCTTGAAAACAACCAATTTTTCTAAAAGTACAATATTGATTTAAAATTTTTTATGTATTTACATATTTTTTTTTTTTTATTTTTCTACGTAAAAACACGAAATTTGTTTCAAATATTTGTTTTTATAAAAAAAATTGGGTTCGAAGGTAGGCAGTCACCTTAATATCATGGAATCTAATGGACTATAATTAATAAAATGTTTAAAAAATAATAAAATGAAAATAGAGATGGAGAGTTTCTAAATATTAAACTTCTAAAAATACTGTGTTTTTTTTAAGGAAATTGATTTACACATAACATTGTCATCGTATCTGAGTCATTAAAATTTAAAATGCTGGGAAGGTCTTTATTACCTTCTTAATCTATTTTCTTTTTACTTTATGACACAGGACGTCGTGCTAAAAGAACGGAATTCTATCTTTCTAAACACAGCAAAACCCGCGCGAGCGCTATCCACGGCACTAAACACAAAACCCAAGAACCTATCTTTTCTTGGTACCAATTAGAGTTCAGTCTCCAAACAAAAGAACTCCCTTTTCTGTCTGTTCCGTTGCAAAGTCAACGCCCTTCTCCTCCAATATAGTAACCCCACCCCCACCCACCCGCAGGAGTCTCGCCAACTCTTAAAGAATATACCGCCAACAGTAGTCAAACACTACAAATGCAATAAATGCTTAATCGTTAATAGTATAGTTTTTTCTTTTTCAATTCCTACTATTAGCTCACACTCTCTATATATTCATACATTTATTTATCTTGTTGGAATTTTCAATCGTTAATAAAATAATTTCTATTCATCCAATCAAGTTCAAATAAATTTTTTAAACTTGTAATGGATGACATTTGTTATTAATACAGTTTTTTCAAATATTAACTCATTAATTAAATTTTATTTTTTAATTTTAAATTTATTCTGCGTTATTTCCATTATAGTTGCAATTAGCTGCAACAGATTGCGCTAGTACGCTTTTTCTAACAAAGTAGGAATTAACGTTAAATTTTTTTATATATATATATATTACTTGTTTAAGCTATTCTTATATCGTTTTAAATATTTAGTTTTCATTCTACGACTCCCAAAAAGGCATTTTTCGTGAGGCGTGATGTTCATAATCGGGTTACTAGTTCGAGTTCCCATTCTATTAATGGAACCTTAGTGTTGAACAATTGAGTTGCTACATTTTTAGCTGACCTTTACAATTCTTATGTTATGTAGTGTGCAATTTTGAGCTATGAGCTGCTATAGGTTCATAGGGATGTCTTAAGGCATGGTCTAACTGAGCTCGAGCCCAGGACCTAGACGGTGAAGGCCTCGTTTCGTTCTTGACTCTGTCTTAATAAGATCCTGATCCGGATAATTTTAATGTGGTCAACAGAGTTGCGTAACGTAAACCCCCGCATATATTGCGGTGGGCCCAGGTTTCTAGGGGCCCCAAGTCCTGACTGCCTCTAAAAACCTACCTTTTGTAAAATCCAACTTGGAGACTCAAAACCTGACTTTGCAAGGGGCCCAAATGTTCTCCGTTACGCCCTTGGTGGTCAAATATTATTCCCGTATATATTCTTTGAAAAACAAGGAATTTAAAACTGCATGTCAACTGGAACAAGTGGTATGACTGTGTTATTATGTGATGACAGTTCTCCATGTCTACATCTAATATCATTAACAATCATTCAACTATTTAGTCTAAATGTGCCCTTCGATTGACCTGGTTGGTGCATAGGTTTTTGAGATTGTGAGTCGTGAACTTTTATTTGTTTCAAATTATTCCATTTGAACGAATATTTGACAAAAAGCATGCTATATATATCGTCTACTTTTAAAGATATAAGGTAGGGCCTACTTTTGTATAGGGGCCCAGGGCCTCAAAAAACCTGAAGATTTCTCTAAGCCCAGGTCCTCAAAGAGTTTTAAGACATCCATGTATATGTTTAGAGTTCCCTAAATATAACCACTAGAAGACGCTACATGTCATTAAAGTAAATAAATTCTTTCTCTTTTCCACTGAACAACACAACTCAACGGTTCTTGTTTTAAAAGTTGTCAGTCTTCATAATTCTAGGAATAAATGTTTGTTTTCTTTATTAACCAACTGCCTGTTGTAGTAAAATATGGATAAATCCACTTCTAAGTTATATATTTCAAAAATTCTAGTTCAGCCTCTGTACAGAGGTCTGAGCTATATATAGGCAAAATATTATTATAATAGAAGCATTTTTCATAAAAAGAGAATGTTTTGAAGAAAGGTCATTCTGTGTTCAATTTTTGTCAAAATATTGTACTTAAATAATTTTTTATTGTCATACTATTCTTAAAACAATTTTATATACATTTTCTAATCTAAGTGACACTAAATATCATAAATATTATCCATTTATACGCTTTTGCAAAATCGTGGTTCCGAATGTAGTCGAATACCTTAATGCTCGAAGTCCTCACGTTAGCATGACGTAGAAGCTTGAAGAATAAGCTGCGGGGTCGTTCTCGTTACTTGACCGAAGTTCAAAATTATGAACGTCCCCAGGAACGTTATTTTACGAGGTTCAAAGGGACAGCATCCTTTGTGCAGTTTCTAAATGCGACATAAAAAAATATCAGATATCATCAATCAAACCGATTAATTTATAGAAGAAAGAGTAATGCAATATGATGGAAAGAAACGAGAAGAAGAAACGAGAAATGATTAAATAAAACATACTGTGTGTTATTTATATGAAGTGATGTCAAAATGAAATACATTGATATCGAAGACTTTTTTATACATAGAAATACGTGCTTTAATATACGATCATGGCCCTTATTGTTCAAAGAAGATAGTTAATCTGTAAGTTATTTAAATAAGAAGTAAGTTAAGTAAAATAAAAAAAGAAAAAAAGAAATACTTGCCGTGACCAGGATTCGAACCTGGGTTATTGCGGCCACAACGCAATGTACTAACCACTATACGATCACGGAGGCGAAATAAATCTTTCTGAATGATATTTTAAAGAAGCAATTAGTGTGAACAGGGATGAGCTTGGATAGCTACAATTAGACCGTGACAGCGCTGGGAAGGTAGGAATCCTTTTCGGTAGATGGCAGCACTAAAAAATATCGTAACCTAGGGTAATATCTCGGAAACTATGTCATAAATTCGTCTTGAAAAACAAAAAATGTTTTGGGAACTATTTAATTAGTTATAATATATTAAAATCAAGTACTGTGCTATAAATTTGATGAATGTGACAAAATAGAAATGAGTATAATTAAATCGTTACTACAAAGTTGAATAAAATTCATCGATATGATATCCATAGGCTATTCTAAAAGCCACATTAAAAGCATGTAAGAAATTTTGTACATTTATTTTTATAAAATTAATTCAAATATCCAATGACATTTTGGTTTGCATTCTTCTTTTAATCTTTAACATGAGATCAATGTGCTGTAGAGCAGCGGTTCTTAAACTTTCGATCGCTGCGCCCA
>BMAV01009264.1:15577-35551 GCA_019973955.1 Trichonephila inaurata madagascariensis
CCCCCCCCCCCCCCCCCCTTTATGCATCAGCTTGATATCGTGGACCCTCAAGATTCTGTGTGTGAACACCTTTCCCTGATTCCTAACATATGTTTCTGAGAGATTTAAAGGTTACTTAATAATCCTAAATCTGCCTCTGCTACTTATACAGACTTTTTAACACTTCTGACTTAAACTGTTGTTGTTGTTACACTAATGCCACCTGATCGGCAAACGCCCACGAAATTCATCGTGGTAAAGGGCTAAGTGACGCCTGTCATTAGCCGTAGATTTGAGAGCACCATACAGGTGACAGAATGATTTAGCTTGGTTTTACCCAATTTTGAGGGAGAACACCCTGAGGGTGGCCAGAGGCCTCCCACCTCTCTTTACCTTCCACTAACCTCCCGAGGAGATTTGCGGCTTGACGGCTATTTAAAGTACCCCCAAGCCGCGAAGGCACTGTACATTTACAAACATCCATGTCTTCTCCGGGTTTCGAGTGGCCGTGGTAGCCGAGTGGTCAAGGTATCGGATCGTGGCTGGCCTTGTCACGAGTTCAAGCCTAGTACCACTAACGACCCGCAGTGTAGAGGAGCAATGCACGTTAAATCTGTCGAGAGCTCAATCGTCCTCCCGTTAGTGTGGTAGTTAGGAGAGAGGGTGTCAGCTCAGGTGTCGTCTACGTCACTTGACTATGGTTCAAAATTACGTGGTCCGTCATCAAAAGACTTCGTGTAACTGATTAGTGTGACGTTAATATTCACTCACTTTCCGGGTTTCGAACCCAGGCCTAGCGGCAGAACAGTCAGTGTCGCTAACCACTATACGGGATGGGCAACACGTTTTCTTGAATCTATTACGTTGTATATGCTGTGTTTCAAACTATAATAAAACTATATTCCTGATCAAAATATATGTTCTAGTGAAGTTTAGGGGCAATTTTTAGGGATCTAATCTGAATGACACATTTTTCAATTTTTCCATGGAGCTTTCCACAGTCTGTAAAAGAAGGAAATCTTAACATTAAATGAGAGACCTTCATGGACCCCCTAGAAAGGCGCTGGGGACCCTCAGAGGTCCACGGACCATAGTTTAAGAACCACTGTTCTAGAGCAGTGCTCCTCAACCTTCTTATTGCCTGTCAACGTTTGATAATTTTACCGCGGCCCATAGAGGGGGAGGGTCACATTGATTGTTTATATTTTAGACTGTGTTGATTTAATAATTTTAATTTAATTGCATTTAAACATGCCTTCACAGAATTAAATACAGTTACACCAAAAAAGGAATATAAAGTAATTTAGCATGGAATATAAAGTGATTTTCATAAAAAGTTGCACAAACCCAAGATAAGTACACTACAGTAAACAAAATGGTAACAATTTAATGTTCCTTTTGTAGCCTGGTACTATTTGATCCACCAACCGGGAGTTTGGAAACCACTGCTCGCAGTAGAGGTTCTTAAATTGTGATAGGAAAACCTCTTGGTTGGAAGAAAAATTAAAGAAAGCAATTTACTCTAAAACAAAAGTTTTATATGGTAGAGGTTCTTAAACTGTGGTCCATAGCCCCCAGGGTGATCCCAACGCCTTTCTAGGAGTTCCACGAAAGTCTCTCATTTAATGGTAAGATTTCTCTCTTTTACAGACTTTGAAGGTCTTCGTGGAATAATTGGAAGATGTGTCATTCTAGACTAGATCACTAAATTGCTCCTAATGAAAAAACTGCAATAGAATATGCATTTCGATCAAGAATATTAATTCACAATTGCTGTTAAACTAGTATTTTGTAATATTTTTACTATTCTTTTAAAGGGGGAAAAGAGTGTTCAAAAAGTCTTTATAAGTAGCAAAGGCAGTATTAAAATTGTTAAAAAAACCTTTAAATCTTTGGCGTATCTGCAAAGGCTCAGCCATCTGTTGGGAGTCTGGGAGGGGTATTCAAAATCTTGGGCGTCCATGATGTCAGGCTGACACATAAAAGGGGGCCTTTGTGATCAGGGTTTCTTTCCCGGGAAACCGGGATCCCAGGTTCCCGGGAAATCGTAAGATTTCTGTACTTTTTCTATTCCCGGGAATTATACTTGGTACCCGGGATTTCTCAGGAATCTAAAAAATATTAGAAATGTAGTAAAATTATTCAGAAAATCACCTCTCACAAAAATGATATTTTACAAAAGTACATTAAAGAAGAGTTTGGCTGTGAAAATAGGGTTCGTTTGGATACCAAAACATGCTGGAATAGTTTGTTGGCAATGTTTGTGAAAGATTTTTAGAAATAAAGTCAGCAATTTTAAAAGCATTAATTGGCATTAAAGAAGAACAAATGATGGTCAATGTAGAGTTTGAAACTGACTACAATTGTAGCAGGCTTCAAGCCAGTAAAAATTGGCTTAGAAAAATTATGAAGTCGAAATGGAAATTTGCTAACTGCAGAAGGTGTATTCTCTTTCGTTATTGGAGAGTTGAACGAACAAATTTCAAAATTTGAGAAAAATATGAAATATTCTCTAATCCAAAGAATTAATGAGAGGCGCAACATTAATTTAATAGGATTATTACAATACCTGAATTTTGGGAGAAAATACGAAGCAGCTGCAGTTACTGTCGATATTTCGCTACTGCCTAATAGAAATTGTTTGGTTAGACAAGCCCAATTGATAGAGAGAGAGAGAGAGAGGAACAACGTTTTTCTTGAAGAAGAAGAATTAATATCCAACTCTTCGCACTCAGAAGAAGAGAGCATGGAGACTTTGATAGGAAAACCTCTGACGTTGGGAGAAAAATTAGAGAAAGCAATTTACTCTGAAACAAAAGTTATATATTGTTCAACCAAAAAAAAAAAGTACTAGCTTCAACAAAATCACAAAACAAGAAATGCAGTTGTTTGACTCGACTGAAAATGTGACTAAATTGCTTATTATTCCTGAAATCCTATTTTAAAAATAAATAATCAATGTATTACATATTTTTTGTAAGTTTTAGCTCAATATATAAGTCAGTATTAATTTTGGAATTTATATGCATCCTTATTTTATATAATTATAATTGAATTTATTTAAAAATAACTTGTTTTTGAATTTTTTAAAAATTTTGATGTATTCCTGGAAATTCCGGGAACGACAATTACATTCCCGAGAATAGAAAAACCCGGGAAATCAGAAACCCTGGTTGTGATCGAAAGTTTAAGAAATGCTGCTTTAGAGATACGCTATTATTTCTTAAGCTTCATTGAAAATATGTTCTAAAGCTTAATACTAGTATCTATGTATAATTTCTTTTATTTGAACGTACTGCAAGAGGTTTTATATATGAAAAATACGAGTATAGAAATTAGACTGTAATATACTGAAAACGGTTTACTGTGCAAAAAATCGGTACTGTTTGGTCAGCCGAGCTCAGGCGATAGATCGCCAAAATTGGTTCTCACATTTCGGAATTTACCGTGTATACAAAGGCTTGGCTGCCTTTATGTAGCCCATTATATATATATATATATAGAAGGAAAAAAGTTACAATTAACAATAAACAGTTTTATTTATGCATATTTCGTGTCCGCTTGTGAGATTTGCATCCGAAAAACTGAACAGTTTTAAAAAATCATATTAATTTTTCTCACTTTAAAGCTAACACTCCTTTCCAGTCTAGGCCTCACACATTTCAATTTGTCATCCACTCCTTAAAACAATATCCCCTACACATTTTTGGTTGACACTAATTAATTCTAAACTTCCATTATTTATTTCGTAGAAATCGAATTAGTTACTTATTCTTTTGCAATATAACAATTCTTAGGAGTAAATTTTATTTCACATTTTGTTGCCTACTTTTTTTTCGGAATAAATTATTTGAAGGGATAATTTATTTTAAATATCTATTTTAAAGTATTCTAAATTTTAATCTTTCTTAAATTTAGTAAAGAATATTTGAAGGTTTACAGAGAGCTTTCAAAAATAAATTTATTCTTTGTATCGGTCACAAGCTCCTTTACCAGATAATTTTTCAGTTGTAGAAAGGGAGACACAATCTTAAAATTTTACAAAAATTCTCTTTTCAATGAAAAACATGAGTTCCCAAACGTATATGTAATTTTATACAGATAAAATATAAAATACTACAAAAATATGATTTTTAATAGTAAAATTATTTTTTTCGCATACACACGGGAGCTTTAAGAATTAGTTGGTTTCTTAAACTCAGTTTTGAAAACAACCCTCAACAAAATGTTTCCAGTACTGTTGGGAGAAAACATTTTGTTGTGTGTGTGTCAAAAAAGCTGCTCGCTATCTGAACTCAGTAATTGCTTCTTTAAAATATCATCAAAAACAAACTTCTCCGTCGCCGTGATCGTATAGTGGTTAGTACATTACGTTGTGGCCGCAATAACCCAGGTTCGAATCCTGGTCACGGCAAGCGGTTTGTTTTTACTTTACTTTTGTACATTTGGATATTATTGAAGAAATATTCGCTAATATATTGAATTAAAATTTTATTAAGTTTTATCTATTGTATCTGATTAAATTACCGTACCTTTATTTGGAACTTGCGTTATCAAATTTTAAAAATATTTGTTCAAAGTATATATTCCTCCTAAACACATTTTACCATATAATCGCCCCCCCGCCGGGACGTTAAATTGGAAACATTAAAGAAGGAAAGAAAAGTATTTTCAAATTTACAAAAAAATAACCTTGAAGGGGAAAAATCGTCCATGGATATTTATAGCTAAATAACTGCTTTCTATCGTATCGGAAATCAATATCTATGGGAAAGTGGATTTTTTTACTTGAACCCATGACTTGGCGATAAAATAAAAATTGCACCAACGTAATGCAACAAATGCGCCAAGTTGGGAAAATGTGCTGTAAATTTTTGGTCAGATGGAGCCATCCAGTCAGCTTTCAGGTAACTGTTTGGAGTCCCGATTGATGACAAAATGAAAAGGGCCCGGCGTAGAGGGGCTCAACTATGTTAAACCTGACGAGGCTTAAAATTCTCACGTTGGTGCTGTGTTGGAAGTTTAGGAAAGTGGGTGCTGGCTCAAGTGTCATTCTCGACACTCGACCGTGGCTTAAAATTACTTGGTTGGTCATTAAAAACCCTCGTGTGGTTTCAATGGGTTTAATAAACATTTAGTCATTCTATTTTCGGTCATTTCCAAAACCTTCCCTTTAATTTGTGATCGCGATAGCTAATTTGGTCATGTCCGGTGACCGTGGTAACCCAGTGGTCAAGGTCAGTGGGAGGCTGGTGTGTCATGATTTCGAGCCTACTACCCCTGAAGATCCGCCGTGTAGTGGGGGCTGATGCACGTTAAATCAGTCGAGGCTCAAACATCCTTCCGTTGGTATGGTGAGGAAGTTAGGAGAGGGAGGTGCCAGTTCAGGTGTCATCTTTAAGACTTGTTCATGATTAAAATTTACAAGATCCGTCGCCAATAGCCCTCTTGCAGCTTTATAGTGCGACGTAAATATAATTTTCACTCGGTTTCTCTCTCATTCGGGACCTGGTGCCATTATTAATTCGTGGCCGCGGTAGCCGAGTGTTCAAGGTATCGGATCATGGCTGTCCTAGTCCCGAGTTCAAGCCCAGTACCACTAATGACCTACCGTGTGGGACAGCGATGCACGTTAAATCTGTCGAGAGCTCAAACGTCCTCCCGTTGGTGTGGTGTCGTAGTTAGGAGAGGGGGGTGCCAGCTCAGGTGTCGTCCACATCACTTGACCATGGTTCAAAATTACGGGGTCCGTCACCAAAAGCCCTCGTGTAGCTAAACATTGCGATGTTAACATTCACTCACTCATGCACTCCCTCATGCCATTATTAATTCACCGTGTCGAGGGTGGAATGGATGTTAAATCTGCCGAGAGTCAAAGTCTTCGTATTGGTGTCGTGTGGAAGCTTCGAGTGTGTGGAGCAGTCTCATGTTTCGTCTTTGTCACTTGCCACTGTTCAAAAATTGCGAGTCCGCTCTCCAATAGCTCTCGTGTTGCTTTGTAGTGAGTGAGTGAATATTAACGCACTGCTCAGCTACTCGAGGGCTTTTGGTGATGGACTTCGTTATTTTGAACCATGGTCAAGTGACGAGGATGACACCTGAGCTGGCATCCCTCTCTCCTAACTACCACACCACATCAACAGGAGGAGGTTGGAACCTCGATTTATTTAACGTGTATCACCCCCCTCCCCCTACACGGCGGGTTTTCAGCGATATTAGGCTCGAGCTCATGACACGCCAACCATGAGTCAGTTACCTTCGCAAGTCTTACCTTGCCTAGTCACGAGTTCGAACCCAGTACCACTAAAGACCCGCCGTGTAGGGCAACGATGCACGTTAAATCTGTCGAGAGCTGAAACGTCCTCCCGTTGGTGTGGTAGTTAGGAGAGGGGGGGTGCCAGCTCAGGTGTCGTCCACGTCACTTGACCATGGTTCAAAATTACGTAGTCCGTCGCCCAAAGCCCTCGTGTAGCTAAACAGTGCGACGTTAATAATCAATCAATCAGTTTCATAGAGCGATATTAATAAACAATCAATCAACCAATCATTTTCATCGTTTCTCTTTATTTGGTGGGCAATAAATTATTGCTGAAGAAAGTAATTCTATTTTTGCTTTGTTGAATGAAAAAGGCAATGAAGCCGAGCTTAAAATGTGTATGGATGCGGATTTGATTTATTCTCAATATAAAGAACTGAAAGTTGTGCCCCGAAATTGTATTTGGGTAAGGAAAACACTAAAGTATACGATAGATGATTTTGTGTGTGGATGAATGGCGATTCTGTAAGAGATTCAACAGAAATCCTTACGATGTGTTTTGCGACAAGAAAAGACGTCTATTATAATTAAAGGTAAGATTTTCTCATCTAGTTCTAATAATATTGTTGATCATCATTGAATTACATCTGTATTCTCATTTATTATAATGAAATTCATCATTTTTCTTCTGTTTAGAATAATCCAGTTGATTGTTGTTATATTAATTTACTTCAGAATTTTTAGTTATTATTATGACGAAGTCCATCATTAATGAATTACTTCATGTTTCAAAATTATTGGGTTTTACTTTGCAAAGTCCTGATTGGCGTGTTTGGTGTTGATAAACGTGCTCCATTGTCTTGTATTCAGATAATCAGTAAGTTCTACACTCCGTCAGAAAACTCGCAGTTCACTTATGATTAAGGGCTTAGTTTTTCTCCAAAAGTTTTTTGCACTTACATTCCCTTTCTTTTCTTAGAAGTGATCATGGGCTCGTAGCAAGTGTGTCAAGAGTCCAAGCCTAGTACCACTGAAAACCTGTTGTGTAGAGGGGGGGGGGGGTATGCATGTTAAATCTGTCGAGGCTCAAACATCCTCCCAGTGGTGTGTAAGTTAGACAGAGGGGTGCCAGCTCAGGTATCATCCTCGTCCCTTGGCCATGCTCAAAATTACGAGGTCTGTCTCCAATCACTTCTGTGTTGCTTTATAGTTTGAGGTTAAACACTATCTTACTTATAATAGAACGAGGAGTTAAAGTGTAGAATAGGCGTCCCCTTGTATTTGACGAGTGGCCGCGGTGCCTAGTGGTCAAGGTATCGAATCATGGCAGGCATGTCATGAGTTCCAGCCCAGTACCATTAAAGACCCGCCATGTAGGGAAGCGATGCACATTAAATCTGTCGAGAGCTCAAACGACCCCGTTGGTGTGGTGTGGTAGTTAGGAGAGGAGGTTCCAGCTCAGGTGTCGTCCTCGTCACTTGATCATGGTTCAAAATTACGAGGTCCGTCGTCAAAAGCCCTCGTGTAGCTGAACAGTGCGACGTTAATATTGACTCACTGACTTGGATTTAACAAATTTTATCTAGGTGCCAGAGAGGGAGAATGAATTCGGCTTTGCTTCATTACTCTCGGTAGCTTGGCGATTGATTCTGTTCGCCAAAAAATTAGCTTCACCAAGGGGCTACCTATTCTTCACTTTAACCAGTATACCATTATATATAAATAAAAAATATTAATGTTTAGAATTTATAAAAATATTATTATTATAATATTAATTTTAATATTAATATTTAATATTAATTAATTTATTATTAATTAATTTAAATTTAATATTAATTTTATAATATTAATTATAATATTAGTTTTAGAAAAATATTTATTTAATATATGCTCTTAAAATATTCATATACATAGATGGAAAAAAAATAATAATAAAAAAGGTAATAAAGTTGAACTCTAGATACCCGAGGCAAAATAGCCGATAAAACATAGCGAGCTATTTTATGGTACATTCATTCCCTTTCTACGATGGCTCGAATACAAGACTGCCATGTACACAAGTGCAGGATTTGTGAAATAAAATCAGTCAAAATTAAAAAAATACTTTTTTTAAAAAAAATAAACATTAGATATTTACACTTGAAGTGTTTTTTCAGAGAAATGATATGCACACACACACACACACATTGCCACGGTATTATTATTACTCTTGTTTCATTTTGAAAGAGTCTCGAGGAAAGGCATTACTAACTAGATTTTTTTTAGGTGTAAGAGAGGGGTTAAGAAATTTGTGTGTCTCTCTGGAGAAAGAGGTAGGGTATCGTTTACTACCTTTAGAACAGCTGTGTTGGAAGTTGTTATAATAGAGAATATATCTTTAATATTAATACATTTTTAAATGAAAAACTTATTACGTACTCAAATTATATGATCTTTTTTTAACAACTAGCGGACAGTTTGGACAGTCCATGTTCGTTGAATGAACTATAAAATAAACATTTGCCGTGACCAGGATTCGAACCTGGGTTATTGCGGCCACAACGCAATGTACTAACCACTATACGATCACGGCGACGAAATCGATTCTTATCTGTGGCTTCTTGAAGAAAAATTAAGCACATTGTGAATGAGGATGTGTTTGGAAAGCTATAAGTAGAGCGTGACAGCACTGGATAGGTCGAGATTTCTTCGGTAGATGGCAGCACGAGAAACCATCACACAAGCTAGAAAGATTACAAACAATAAGTATACTATTTAAATTATTTGTTTAGAAACAGTTCTCTATATATTCTATTTTCTTCTTTGGAAACTTAAGAAAACATAACACTCGAATATTTTTAAATAAAAAATAAAATTAAAAACAAATTTAAAGAAATAAAAGAAAATTAAATTTTGAACGAGAATGAATTCGGTGAATATTCTATATAGAATTCATTATCCGATTTAAATAAAGAATATTCCTTTTTCAGTAACAGACTTCGGTAAATACAGTTTAGCTGAAGGAGAAAATTATGAGCTATTTCAGGCACGAATTTATTACAATTTATTAAATAAAATCAAACACTTGCCGTGACCAGGATTCGAACCTGGGTTATTGCGGCCACAACGCAATGTACTAACCACTATACGATCACGGCCACGAAATCAATTCTTATCTGTAGCTTCTTGAAGAAAAATTAAGCACATTGTGAATGAGGATGTGTTTGGAAAGCTATAAGTAGAGCGTGACAGCACTGGATAGGTCGAGATTTCTTCGGTAGATAACAGCACGAGAATACATCTATATAAGAAGAGACATAAATCTCGAAACTATTATGCAAAAAAAAAACTTCTTGGAATATTTCGACATAGAATTGTAAGCAACTTTACACTATTTTTATTCATTCAAAAAAATTTATTTATGTTATTAAATATATATGAAGTAATACAAATAATAGTTGGATGTTATAGATATTAATTAACTATTAATTACTTCAGAATTATATTGGAGAATCTAACCGTATTTTTAAATAAAAATTAAAACTTAACTGAGTTTTTTTTTTAAAAAAAAAATGTCTAATTTATATCTAAAATTCAAATAAGTAAACTTTTAATTTTACCACGCAGAATGTCGTAACGCATGGAAAATCAAATATATAATTTAAATCATACAAGTATTTGTTGATCTTAGTGTCCAAAAGTTTATAAGAATAAAATGCAGAAAAATGAAACAATTTTGTATAATTTTGATATTGTAAAATTACTTTAAATACTCAGGGACATTTTTAGTTTTGCTTGATTTTGGATCTGTGGAAATTTTTTTTCTGTCGATAGCAACATTTATCATTGAAAATATGTCCTATAGTAAACATAACTAGCTCCTTCAAGTAGAATTTTCTTACTTCTTTGTATGGATATAATTTCAATAGGTTGTGTTTTACGAAAAATATTAGTCTATTTGTTCTCAATATATGAAAGAGTTGAATTATATATTTCTAACAAGAACTTGACTGTAATTCATTGATAAGGGTTAATAGAGCTAAGAAAGTTTCTTATTATATATAGTACGTCCTAATTTGAGAATCAAGTCGTGTTTCTACTCTAGATTTTATTTAATTATTGTCCTTCCCCCTCCCCCAGAAAATAATTCCCATTATATGGTTTTCATTGGTGATATTTATTAATAATTTTAGATCTGTCAAAGCTCAAATCAGTCTTTAAAACTATCAAAAAAGTGATCGTAACCAATTACTGATATTTGTTGATTAGGACGATAAATTTAAAGTTGATGTACAAAATTTTATTAAACTAACATTCCGTAAATCTATATCAGATCATAAATCCTAATCAGATAACTTTTACTGATTTCAAAAAGAAGCTTTTTCTTTGGTTGTTAAACAGCATTTATATATATATATATATACATCGATAAAACGAAGTCCAAAAAGTAGCTGATCTCAACCCGACGAGGATGGGATTCGAACCCACGCGGGCAGAGCCCAATGGATTAGCAGTCCATCGCCTTAACCACTCGGCCACCTCGTCTGAATCGCAGGGAGAAAAGTTATAATCACACACACGCTAGAAATATTACAGACAATAAATAATATCTTTATATGATTTGCTTGGAAGCAGTTCTATACATTCTATTTTCTTCTTTGACAACTTCAGAAAATATAGAAGTTGAATATTTTTAATTAAAAATAAAATTTAAAGAAATTTAAAAAATAAAAGAAAGAGAAATTTTTAACGAAATGAATTCTGTGAATATTCTAATTGAATATCTCATTTAAATAAAGAATATTCCTTTTCTTTTATTCACAGTAGCAGGCTTCGGTAAATAAAGTTTAACCGAGAAAGAGAAAATTATGAACTATTACAACTACGAATTTATTACAATTAGTAAAAATTATTACAATTTAGTAAAACAAAAGCAAACACTTGCCGTGACCAGGATTCGAACCTGGGTTATTGCGGCCACAACGCAATGTACTAACCACTATACGATCACGGCGCCGAGACATAGTGATACTGATAACATCTTAAAGTAAAAGCTCATCAACAAGATTCTCTCTTCAAATAGAGCGTACAATCAGTACATTTTACAAGTTCTCTCGCTAGATGGCAGCACATTCAACTTAAAAATTTTCTTTGACATAAATATATTTTCTCACCGCATTCATAAAATAAGTAAAGAAAAAATAGATATTTTTAGACAGAAAAATATCTCCAAATTCATACCATGATTGTACGTATAACTATTAAATATGCTGTATTTTTTAATTTTAGTAACATTAAATATATTACTTTTTTTTCTTTAAAATGTAATACAATTAACCCGTATGACAAAGTAGTATGAAAGGACAAATAAGGAACACATTTACATGAAAAAAAAAAAAAATATTTATTTTAATGTTCAGTCTTAATCTTCCCTTTATATAATAGAAAATTTGAAACACATATTATTATTATCAAATTATATATGTTCTTAATATATTAATTCAAAATATAAGAGAATTTTTCTAAAATGTGCTGATCTTATTGTCTGTGTTTTCACATTGAGGGAAAACAACTGTAATAACAGTAAATTAAAGATTATTTTTTTAAATATGTTGCACACTACCAAAAACTGAGAAAAGTATTCCAGTTAAAATATATGAATGTAATTATAACAGAAATTTGTTTAAAATGGCTAAATAATTTTTATTGATATGAGGGGAGTGTTTATATTTGAAAAAACCGCCTTGCCGAGTAGAAAACACTGATTTCAATTCGATTTGATTACAGATGATAAAGTAAGCACTTGTTTCTATAGAAATAATGTGTGGTTTGAAAATTATTGACAGAATCGGTCGGCTCTTAGAAAAGCTTTTTAAAGAATCGAATAGGATGAAATATTTTGATTTCGCATCACTGGCATAGCTAGTTCTAAGTGGACTCCGAATTGAAATTCCTTCGGGGGTCCTTTTCGCAACCCCTTAACATTTTAATGGTTTTTTGTTTACACATTTTAGGGGTCTTGATGCTTGGGGTCCTCGTATCATTACGATCATATGATGGTAACTACGCCCCTGTTTCACATCCGTACAAAGATCATCTTAAAGATGACTAACGATGTTCTTGTCCGTAACTTATATAAAGAAATGTCATTTAAAAAAAATATCATTGTTTTGGGGTAATTTTTATAAAATTAAACATTTTAATAGTTTCTTAAAGAAAACATTTTCAAAATTATTTTTCCACTATTAAATTCTTTCCATGTTGTAAAAGATTTTAGTTGATTCAATTTTTATGATACTCCTTTCTGATAAAAATGAATTTAATGATATTCAAAAACATTTTGATTAAAAAAAAAAATTTTTTTTCTTCTAATTCTTTTTTACTACCACATACTTTTTTCTTATTTTGATGAAAATTTTCAACAAGGATACATTAATGGGAAGATGTATATATTTTTTACTCCATGAGTAATTTTTTATTTATTATAAATATGAACTTATTTGTAATATGTATTAAGCGAAATAAGTAAAGTTCAGGCACTTATGATTTTGTCTTAAAGTTTTTTCCTAAAATATCAACAAATTGATGGAATCTGAAGTACATTGTAAATACGTGGAGGATATTAAAAAAGGTGCTTAAATATTCGAATTTTTTTACAAAGAAAAAAGTTGCGTATGGTTTTTTTTTTATATTCAGCCGTGATTCATGTTCAGAACAAAATTCTATTTGAATCATACATCAAACTTTTTCTCTAAATTAATCAATAAGCAGAATTTAATTTTATGTAATGTTCGTAATTTACTTGATAGTTTATGAAGTAATTACAAACATGACCCGTGTGGTAAATCTTTTAATACATAGATGGCAGCAGCAGAGATATAACCAGGGCGGTCTCTTTGTCAAGCTACTAGTAACCAACAGATGGCACTATGGTGTAGTTCAAGGGTTTCAAACTCAAAAACCAACTTTGGCTAAACAAAAAAGGTTTAAATTTAAGTGGGCCGCAAACAAATAAATAAATGAATAAAAATAAAAATAAATAAATAAAAGTACAAGAAGAAATGTAATGTTTACGTCTTTTTCTTCTCTGCTATTACCTTTACCTATATATATTTCGGTACTTTTTTTATTATATATTATTGTGTGCCGGGATATATTGGCCGCGGGTCGCAAAATAACCGTTGTGAGCAGCGAGTTTGGAACCCTGTGACGGATCTTTACGCGACCTTCACATTAATCCTCTTGAGGAGTCTTTGGGCTAGCACATTCGCGTTAATTCACAGACATGCCTCTCAAGGAGAAACCCTGATATGGAGATTAGTTCGACTATATAAAGTCAGGGTTTTGTAACTGTAAGATAGAAGGAGCGGAAATACTGTTATGGCATTACGAAGGTGAGATTTAATTGATTTTCACAACTTGAGTTAAGAACGGAGTTTGCCACTTAAATTAGTGGGTTGGGAATTTTTAGTCTAAGATAGATTAGATTAAATTAAACTGTCTACTTGCGCTTGTCCACTTAGGGTTTATTGCTTTCTTTACATCACTCCTAGGCACTGGCGTAGCTAGCTCTTAGGGGGAAATTCCCTCGGGACCCTGTTTTAGATATAAAAGCCCTGTTGGTGGGACTGTTGTTACACATGTCGGGGCCCCTGTGGCTTGGGGGCCCCGTATCATTGATACGGCGGTAGCTACGTCCCTACACCTAGGGCATCCTCTTGTGGTTTAACTTGTGGTTGATTAGTGTGCTTGAATAATAATAAATAATAATTATTATGGAATTTTTTGGTCATACTTCGTTTCCTCCCACACCCTTAGGTAGGCAGGACGGTGAGGGAGCGAAGTCGCCCACAACCCGTTTTGTAGTTTGTAGCATAACACATTATGCTCTTCAACTTCTCAATTTTTTAAAAAAATTTTTCAGTTTGCAATTTTTGAAATTTTTTTTTTTTTTTTTTTAGATTTTTTCCTCCTAAATTATTCAATTTTTTTGTTAATTTTTTTTTTACACCAAATATTTGGTGACAAAGGTTTTTTGTTTTTAGATATTATAACATTTATTATCCATTTAAGGAAATAGAAAATATTATTTCGTTAGCAGTTTCTTATATAGTCTTTACAAAGGCATTTTGAATGATTCCACAAAGCGGTTTATACAAAGAGGAAGGCTATTCAATGCAGAATGCAATAAAAACCAGATAAAATTTTAATTTTCTATTAAAAATATTCGCGGGGAAGAGTAACTAAAATTTTAATGGCACATCAAAGAAAAAAGGAATTTTTTTTATAATAATACTTTTAATATTTATGCAATTGCTTTACAAAGCGCTACTACTATATAAACATAAAATATAAAATAAAAAAACATAATTTTTTTTTTTATATCTAATGGGCTTCGGATTGGTGTTTTACCATTGCAGACCTTGTATATTCCTTGGAAGCTGGTTTCTCCGGCACCGTATCTGCGGCACCGCATAGGAGGATACCAATCACTGCAGGTAATTTTGACACCCAATTTCCACCCTTGAGGAAGGCACCGGCGCTCTGACGATTTGAACTTGTACTAGGATTTAATTTTGCCGAGAGCACACAAGCCAAACAGACACTCTAGGGATCTTTTACATGCCGTATAATCATACGACATGGCCACTGTCCATTTTCTGCATCATGAAAATCCACCGACTTGGGCCAGGGTCGAACCCACAACCTTGGGTGCAGAGGGCCAGCGACAAACCAACCACGCCACCCAGCCGGCTAAAGTATAAAATAAGAAAATATAAAACTATTTTTCGCAAAAACATTTATTTACGTTATGATTTAATGATCTAATTTTACTGATAGTATAAAAGAATATAATATAAATTTTTTAAATGAGTGTTTCTCATTGATAAAAGAAAAAAAACAAAATTCCGTTTGATCAAGTTTTTGTTTTAAATTTATTGAGCACCCAGGCAAGAATTTTTGCTCGTTTTGATCTGTGTTTGCTTAATGTTAAGGAATAGGACCCGAATTAGGAATATTATATTTTCAGATATAAAAGAACTGAAACATTAACATAACATTCTGGATCCGCTATTCGATAGAGAGCAACATATTGTATCACAGTCCTCATTTTTATCCGAGCTTATCCTTTTTTTTCTGGTATAAAATGTGTTTCGCATTTTTTCTCCTTTACCATAATGCTAAATGAACTATCCCTTTACGTTGCCGGAGATTAGAACCCGCGACCTATAGATTCGTAAGCATGTAACATACCACTAGACAAAAGGGATCATTCCTGTCGGGAGGCTGTTGCTGGCTTATGTAGATACCGCAACAACATGAAAAAATAAAAACTTACTTATTGACTATTTTGAAAGTTTAAAAACACTATACGGGGTGATTTATAAAGAAGCATACAGTTTCAATGCTCTATAAATCAAGAATAATTTTAGGTATTGTATCAGAATTGTATGGGATTATTTAACGTTTTGTTACAGTCACAGATGTTCTACGTGTAAACTCTAAGTCACACGACACACATAAAGACGGTAATCCCCACATTTTCACCCAAATACGTGCTAAGATATCTGAATCAGGTCCATCGACAGTGGTCGTGATACCCTGCTTCAGATCCACTTGATCAGGGGTGGAAAACCCAAATGACCTTGCGGGCCACTTCGGAAAAATATTATCATCTCGCGGGCCGCACATAAAAATATGTACCTTTATATTAGATTTGGAAACAAAAAAACATTTATTGAGTGAAAATTTAAAACAGACTGAATTATTATTATTGTTTTCATTATTTTTCCTGTATACAGACATAGATAATTTAATAATGTTTATATAATATAATAATGCAATGATCAAATAATGTTTAAAATATTACGGTTTCCATTTTCTTGAAAATTACGGTGTTTCTCTTGAATTGATCTTTCGTTACTCATTGTTGAAATTTGATAATGCTGTCATTCGCGCGCGCAAACGATTAAGTATACGTTGCCCTTTATCTTAACTGTTCCGAATAATTTTTTTAAACTTTAAAAACATCTCTGGCTGCCTCTTGCTTTTTGGGCACTCCAAACAGAAAAGGAGGAGGAGAAATGAAAGTCGCACACAGAAAGAGAATCATGTACAATCCATAGTAAAAGATATGCATAATGCAATTCGGAATTTATTAAAAAAAGTAATTTATTATAGAAAAATCAAATGCAACTGTTTGATAAAATATAAATCTATTTTAACCTAAAGAACATTTCTATTATAAAAAAGGATTTATTATAAGACAAGAACAGGTAACAGGCAAATACGATATTTAAACATTTTTTTAAAAAAGTCGGCGGGCCGCAACTTACGTACTGGCGGGCCGCGTGTTGGACACCCCTGCACTAGATCAATAGGAAGGATATGGACGAATACCTTGTCCTTTGCTGTCCCCATTGAAAGAAATCACAGAGTGTTAAGTCAGGACTTCTGGATGGCCATTGGGCAAGTGGCCTGTTGTTGCCCATGATTTATCCGATCCATCGCTGAGGCATATATTCATCGAGGTAATCTCGCACGTTGGCTGACCAGTGTGGTGGTGCACAATCCAATTGAAGAATGAAGTTATCAATGTTGTCCTGCAACTGTAGTATCAACTAAAGAGAGAATATATCCAAAAAAGTAGCTCCCGTGACAGTTTGCTAAATTCAAGAACACACACGCACCCTTTTCTACTGCAGATGCTGTATTTCGACTGAATAGACACATAACACGCGCATAAAGCTTTTTTGTAAGTTATTGAATGCTATTGCTGGAGAGATTTAATTGTTTGAAGAGAAAAAAAATTGAATGTGTACTCTGCTTTCTGCTTTTGTTTCTACATATTAAAGTGAAAAATCTTTCCTTATGCACGTAAAGAAATTGTTTAACAACTGAGTGTTCAGAATCGTGTCAAATTGTAAGTCACACATTATACCCCTGATTTTAGGATATGAAAGTGTGTGTTTGTGTTGAGAGGTGCAAGTACTAGGCTCGCATTAATATTTTATTTATCTTTTTATTTAACTATAATGAAAGAAATATTTTATGCTGTTTATTTTTTTATTTTAATAATTATGTTTAAAACTGTATAATATATGTACAACTTTAATTTATTTTTGTTGAATAAATAAATATATTTTATGCTGCTTACTTTTTTTTTTGTTAAAAAATACCTTTAAATGATGAAAAATTATTATATAATAAAATTATAGATCTATATTATATTGACCTCTATTCATTCACTCTTCATGCATTATCGCCGGAATCGAATTGTTTCATAAATGTCCTACTGTGTGGCACACTGAACCATACTAATAGATTGGTTTGGCACGCCACAGCTAAAAGGTTGCCAACCCCTGTTGTAGAGAAAAGTGTAAGGGGGATCTATGAAGAAAATTAAAACTGCGACTTACCTTTAGATCAGTGCTTCTCAAACTTTTAATATTTGCGACCCAAAATTCAATCATAATTTTCATCCCCCCCCCCCCCCTCCCGCCTCGGCTCCAAACAATAACAATGTATTGAATTCAATGATACCATACTTTGACGCTAAAGCTACATTGCAACTTTAACCTCTTACATGCGTATATAAACGTCTCGTTCAGCCAAAGCGTTACCTGCTTTTGACGTATATATACGTCTTTATGAAGTACCATTTTTCCTGTGCACTGCTACCCATAAAATTATTCTAGGGGTTTTGGTAAACAATAAAAAGACATTGACGTGTTTGCGAAGAATTTACTTATCTATTCCTTTTCCTCCCCTCCCCCAACACATTACATACGCACGCCTAAGTGGAAAACGGTGGCATTGGGGAGCGAATCACGTATCTTTTATTCGGCAGTTAAGGGATTGATTATAAACTTTTTTAATTTGTGTATATAATTTTATACATGACAAGCCCATGGGGCAATGGAAATTATTAAACTTTTCTTAACTTACAATTGCTAAATTAATTATAGAATACATTGTGCAGTTCTGATACATTTATAAGTGTATCATATCAATGCAGATGTGTATTTATTTTTTATTAAGTCAAAATGTATTTTGCTTGTTTACTTTCAGTAAATTTATATATTTCTTTAAATAATCTTTTGTTTTCAACTTTTCAATATGCTCGCGCCCTTCTTGTAGAGATATCACGCCCCCTAGAGGGTATGCACCATAATTTCCGAAACGCTGCTTTAGATGCATTGTGTGTTATCTATCTCTCACCATTTTTCCTGTGGCTTTTAAGTATGCAAAGCTCAGAGGGGCTGACGTACGTTGAATTTATCGAGCCTAAAAATCCTGATGTTGGTATGATGTAAAAATTTGGAAAGTAGGGTCTTAGCTTAGATTCAGAGACGTCTTGAGGCCGTGGCCCCTACTTAAAAGTAGGCCCCACCTATGACTCTTAAAAGTAGACAGTCCATAGCATATGTTGTCGAATACTCGTGCAAAAAATAACCCGAAACAAATAAATGTATATGACTTACAGTCACACACAAATCGGCTCGGCCAATTGTCGCCTTTTGACTGAATGAGTAATGATGGTGTACGGTGGTAGGTTTAGGTCTGTACATGGACAATGATCATTACTTGTAGCCAATTGACAAATCATCCGAAATTCTCAGTTTTTCTTGGAGAATACAACCAGAAATAAAAATTTACCGTTGAAATTATTCGAATTTTAATCCTATTAAGGTTAAGTCGAGAACGAGACGAGGCCCTCATTGCGGCCGGGTCCCTGGATCCGGGCCCAGTTGGCCCATGCCTTAAGACTACCCTGTTTGGATTATGTTTTCATCACTTAACTGTAGTTCAAAACTGAGAAGTCCGTCACGGGGCCATGTGAGCCTAGTGGTAATGTTGACGAATTTGAATCCCAATGACACTGAAATAGAACAAATTAGGGGTAACCGTGTAGAGCGGTCGATTCACATTAAATCTGTCAAGGTTCAAAGTCTTCTCTTCGGCGTGGGGGAGGGATGGAGAGGGGGAGCCAGCTGATCTGTTGTCCTCGTACCTTGACTGAGGTTTAAAATTATAAGGTCAATCACCAATAGCCCTCTTGTTGCTTTAGAGTGCGATAATAATAAACACTCACTCAATCGCGCAAATTCCACTACTAATAGCCTTCATGTTGTTTTGAAATTCGGCTTCAACTAAAAATAAATTAATCGATTTTTAAGTTCACAGTAAGAACACTTATTCATCTCGAAAATACCATTTGTGCATCTTATATAAGAATTCCCCCTTCCCCCCACCTTGTATCAAGACTACCATTTTGCAAAAGTTTAACCAATTCATATTTTGTTTTTTTCAAGTATGTGCATTTTGAAACCTATATTAACCCTTTAACTGCTACCGGCGCAGTGCAGGTTTATCCATTGGGCACTTGGGGTGGGCGTCCAGGGTCCCGGAAGGGTCCAGATAAGCTGTACTTAACCAGATGCAAGAGCCCCTCCTTGAATCCACCAGTGCCAAGGGGACCCGTAGATCTTCTGCGCCGAGGGCTTGAAATCAGCATAAACCGGAACTGTACCGGCGTATATATATGTCTCACCCAACCTGTGCGTTAAATGCCCCAGACGTATAAACACGACTTTTCGAAATCCAGCCTTTTTCTTTACGCAGCTGTTGGTAAAACTATTTCGAACGCTTCGGGATGCAATAGGATGGCCTTGACAGTGTTTGCGAAGGATTTATTAATTTCGGATAAAAATTTGCTGATTTATGCGTTACTTTCTTTTGCCTGCAATACACCGCTT
>BMAV01009264.1:55942-67573 GCA_019973955.1 Trichonephila inaurata madagascariensis
TTTTTTTTTTTTTTTTTTTTTTTTTTTTTTTTTTGAGAATTTGTGAAACATGGCATATTGTCGGAAATGAACGCATGGCAATTTTTATGCAGATATTGAAAATGAAAACTAATCAAAACTGTTACATTTTTTCATGTTTTACATTGTTTGGAAACAGTGTAAGAGTATACCTCATGCAGCAGTATGTAAAGAACGCAGTGTTTTCTTCTCCGTATAAAGTCGAAAAAGAACTCCTTCGAGTCAGGAATCAAAAAGATAGTCATTCAATTATTAATCAATATTTTAAACTTCCCAATGAACTGGTGCGAAATAATTCGCTAATATTATTTTTAGCTACTGAATAATGAATGTGTAGTTTCGAACTTTGGATATTTTTTTGTATAGTTGTTTATTATAGAATTTCCAAAAGATAAGTGCAAAAAAGTTATATTTGTTCGGACCCTGATATTACGAATAACCTCGAATTAACGAATAAAATGCTGGGTCCCGATGAATTCATTAAATCGCTGTTCGACTGTATATATATATATATATATATATACACACGGTAAAATTCGGCGTATTACTCGCACCTATACCTTCAAGCTGCAATTTTCAATTTTTAGGTGTATTCGCCGCAAACGCGCAGCCCTTTTTTTACGCAGAAACCTGCTATGTGCGTACGCAGTGCTCTTATTTGCTCCTTTATTTGAGGTACTACCCCAAGCTTTAGAAAAAAAAAATACTATACTTCTAGGACTACAGCCCTTTTTAAGTTCATAAAGGATGTCATTTCTTTTAAATAAATAAAATTTTGATTAATGTAGAAGTCTAATTTTTTTCTATGCGCGTCCTTTTTTATTTTTTAAGCTCTCATTTTTATACCTGGCGTATAACGCACACCCATAAATTTCGATCTTATATTTTGTGTTAAAAGTGCACGCTATACGCCGGATTTTATGGTATATATATATATATATATATATATGTATCAGTAGCGCACACAAAAAATTTTCAAGAGGAGAGTCCAGAGTCGAAAGTCCACCATTTTGGTATCATGCTCCAATACGCCGCCAACATATTCTTTTGATTTTGTCGATTTTCGGGAACAAAAATAATTATTGAATAAATATTCAGCATTAATTAATGAAATTAATTATTAATAACAAATACACAATTAAATTTTACGTAATATAAACATAGGAATATAACCAATAGAAAAAAAATCAAGGGCTGTGTGGGGGGGGGGGGTCTGAACCCCTAGGACACCCCCTTGTGTGCGCCACTGATATATATATAATATATAGGGAGACCGTAGTAGAGCCTAGTGGTCAAGGTAATGAATCGTGGCTGACGTGTCATGAGTTCGAGCCTAGTGTCGCTGAAGTCCTATCGTTGGAGTGGTGGGGAAGCTTGAAGAGTTATCCACGTCACTTTGTCCTGGAGAAGACCAGCTCAGGTGTTGTCTTCGTCACTTGACCATGGTTCAAAATTACAGGGTCAGTCTCCAATAGTCTCGTGTTCATCAGACTATCTATTTCATACAGTTCAAGAATAAATTAGTTTAGCTGTAAGTTTGGGATGGAAGATATTCACTTCATGTTTCATCCCGTAATCGCATTTACTGTGTTAAATTCATGACGGTCACGTGATAAATACAATCACGTGTTCTCTATTGAATTCAAAACTGACATTAGGCTTCTACTTGCTGCTCTACTTGCAAAATTTAAATACTATTTTAGATTTGATAATTGGGTGAAAATGTTAAGATATTTAAATTCTTTAAAAAGAAAATCTTCTATTAAACGTATATTTTTAAATCAATGCATTTTGTTTACCTATGTGCTTTATTATTATTTTTTTTTTTCTCTAATGGGGCTGCGCATTGGTATTTTAATCTTTGCAGACTTAGTACATTCTCTAAGAGCTAGTATCACTTTTTAGCGCGGCACCAAATAGGCGATACCAATTACTGCAAGTAATTTTGATACCCAGTTTCCTCCTCAGAGGGAGGCACCTGAGATCTAACGATGTGAACCTGTACTAGGATTTAATTTTGCCGAGAGCACCCAAGCCAAACAGATACTCCAGGGAACTTTTACTTGCCGTATAATCATACGACATGGCCGCTGTCGATTTTTTGCATCATGAAAATCCACCGACTTGGACCGAGGTCGAACTCGCATGTGCTTTATTGTTTGACAAATATGTACTCTTTAAGAGAAAATTTCTGCAAAAAAGCAAAAGTTGGCAATAATGAAACACATGAACTGATTAGCTAGAAACACATAATTGTTTTTGTTATATGGCTATGACGACACATGAGTTTAGCCCAGTGGCGCACACGGGGGGGAGGTCCTTATGTCCAGATCTCCTCCCCCCACGGCCCTCTATTTCTAATTGATTATAATCCTATGTATATAATACGTAAAATTTAATTATTTGTTATTCATAATTAATTTTATTAATTAAAGCTAACTATTTATTGAATAATTAATTTTTACTGTTTTTGTTCCCGAAAATTGACAAAATCAAAAGGAGCATGATACGAGAATGGTGGACTTTCGACCCTGGAGCCCACCCTTGAAAAATTCCTGTGTTCGCTGCTAGTTTAGCTCATTAGATTATTAGGGTCATCATAAAGTTGAAATATAAATAATTTGCAAAAGAATTTGTTAAAGCTATTTCTTTATTAAAACAAAATGTATTGTGACTTATATTTTCCATTTGTGTTCCTTCTCCAGATTTTTCAATTCAAATTAGCATTCTGAAAGTTGAAAATAATGAGATTAGGCCTTTTTCATTAAGGGCTATAACGCAAAATATTTCCCAGAGTAAGATGTCAAATGCCATTTACAGTTATTGCTTTCGTGACGTTTATTATGTACTGCCAACATCATTATTTTTAAAACCGCATGCGCTATCAATATCCTTACACTTTTTAATTAAAACAACCCTTGTGAATAACAAAATTGTCACGAGCGAAAGCCAATACATCTTTTTCCCAATTAGGATTTCCCAAATAATCCGTGTAATAATTCGCCTCGTCATTCATCACTGTTATTTTTCTTCCCATCTTATCTGAAATGACAAATTTATCGCTTTCAATTACGACAACATATGTACGTGCACTCAAATAAAGTCAAATTTTTATTTTCTCACGACATCCTGATGGCAACAACTCTTTACGTATTTATTTTTTTTTTGTCGTCGTTACACAACTCATCAATGTAGACAGGAAAGATAATGATATTATCTCCTGTCTTAACATTACCCGTAATCCATAAAGCATCTTCACGGTTAAGTCCGTTTGACCGAGGATATATATAATATATATATATATTGTAAGAGTGATTTTTCGTGATTCGGAACATTGATCACTTTTCCCTAAAATAACTCATCATATTGGGGAACACAAGACATGAATTCACGATGAGTTTGGAGGATGTGATACGCTTCAATGCTTTTGCAATCATAGAAGATTTAATTTTCAACTATAGGGGATGCCCAAATATTACTTGCGTATTACGTTGATAAAAAGATTTAAGATAGTGCTTCTCAAACTTTCAATATTCGTGACCCACTATTCAATCATCATTTTTCTCCATACAATAACAACGTATTGAATTAAATAATACTATACGTTGACACTAAAGCTACAATATTACTTTACCCTCTTGTATGCCACCAACGTATATAAATGTCTCGCTCTGCCAAAACATTAATTTTCTGGACGTATATATACGTCTTTCCGATCTTTTCTGTGCACTGCTATTCATAAAATTATTCCGAAGAATTTGGACAGTATTATTTATTATTAATTATTTAGTATTAATTATTTGACAGTATTTGCAAAGGATTCACTCATTTCAGAAGATTTGCTTATTTATTCCTTTTCTCCTCCCTCCCCTCCAAAAAACCATCAAAACACGCCCGCCTACATAGAAAACGATGGCTTTGCGGAGCGAATCATGTAACTTAGGGAAGGAATTAATTGAAAAAAATCGTTTAAATTATCAAGATAAGTGTGTTAATACAAGCCCATGGGGTCACTGATAATTATCAAACTTGTTCTTAACTTAATATTGTTGAACTAATAATGAAATACATAGCAAAGTACTGATGCATTTATAAGTGCATTATATATCAGTGTAAATGTGTATTTTATAATTTATCATACCAGAAAGTATTTTGTTTGTTTACTTTCAGTACATTTATAATTTTTTAAATAATCTTTTGTTTTCGACTTTTCAAAATGCTCACGCCCCCTCATAGAGTTATCACGCCCCCAAGGGGGGCGCACCCCACAGTTTGAGAAACGCTGATTTAGGAGATTGACACAATGTTGTTTGATAAGTATTGTTTTATAAATAGTATTGGACAATTTGATAGCTTTGTAAAGGGGTGTTCATCGATTTTAATACTGGCTTTGAAACTAACTTGATATCGGTCTCTACCCGTTTTTGACGAATAGTCATGCTCTCGAACTCGTGGTCGACGTTGTCGAGTTTTGGGTTCGGGTCTTAGTACTAGTTAAGATCCGTCGTGCTACTTATCAGCTACAAGGACTGTGGGTTGGTGACTTCTGTTCCAAGTTTCAGGAGTTTTTTACTGAAATTTTTGACGAAGAAATAAATTGCGCACAACTCATGATACGTTATTGGTCACATGATAACTACAATCACGTGTGTTTCTAGCCAATCAATTCATGACTTCATGTGATGCCATAGTCGCATGATAAATGCAATCATGTTTTTTCAGCCAAGTAGCTCAAGCGCTACGCTGTTGCAAACTATTGATTGTTGCAGAAACTTTCTTTTAATAAGTACATATTTGTCAACAGTAAGTAAGCAAAACATATTTGATTTAAAAGTACGAATTTTTTTTAATCTTAAAAACTTTTTGATGAAACTATTTTTTAGTACTTGAACATTTTTATCCTATCATAAAATTTGAAATCTCGTCTAATTTTACAAGTAGAAATGGAAGTATAAATTTAAAGTCCGCTTTGAATTCAATAGGGAACACGTGATCACCTTTATCACGTGACTGTCATACATTTAGCCCATTGCTTGGCTATCCTTGAAAGGATAAGATATTTGAATTGATTTAAAATGACCATATAATAATGATGATTTTCTGTTCTTTGTAAAATACTACAAATTTAATTATAATTGCCTTAGTATGCAATATGCGCATCATGAAATTTCTTGTTGTGATGAGTTTCCTTACAAGGTTGCCGATGAAGAGGAGCAAACTGATGAGGTGCTGGTAAGGCTGGATTACTGATGTGAAGGCTGCGTCAGGACGTCATGATGCTCGTTAAGCTGCAAGCTTGAAAGATCTGATGGTAAATTTGATAGAGTCCAAAAGAATCTGGAAGTGAATCTGATAGAGAGTTTGAATGAGTGAGTTGGAAGGTGTGGGTCTCCCCTTTTGGTGTCTCTTTAAAGATGGAAAACGTCACGCCTTCAAAAGTGACACGGGACATAGAATCGTTTCTGTTAGGACGTAACCATTACTATATGGCCATTGGTCCTTGTCACCCCTCATGCGGTGGACTTTAAAGCCGGAGCTTGACGTAGGAGCTGCGTCAGTCACTTCTCTGTCAGTTGGATGAAGTGAGGTTAAAGGTTGACTTGACGTGGAACATAAGCGTCGGATTGTCCTGTTTTGGATACTTTCCAACGTGAAACTACATGACCATTGGGAAGTCATTAGTTCCCTAACAAGAAATTGGCCCTTTGGTGGAAACCGCAGCACCGATGCGCAAAATCAAAAAACTATTTTTTATTTCTTAAAAAATTAAGCTGTCTGCGGTAGCTGAGTGATCATAATTGCGAACACATTCTCGAGTTGTGCGTTCAAGCCTTAAGCTGCATTCACACCAAGGCAGTAAGCGTCAAGCGTTGAGCGTCTAGCCAATTAGAGACTTCATTTTGCCCGAGATGAAGTCTCTGATTGGCTAGACGCTCGACGCTGGCTGCCTTGGTGTGAATGCGGCTTTAGTGCCGTTGAAGACCTATTATGTATAGGAGCAGATGCACGTTAAATCTGTCGAGACTCAAAATTATCCCGTTAGCGTGGTGATGAAGTTTGAAAAAGACAGCTCAAGTATATCGCGCGCATCCTCGTCAATTGATTATGGTTCAAAATTACGAAGTTCATCATCTCAATCAATTTTAAAATTTAAGTTGGGTTTTCTGCTTAACTTGCTTCGCTCAGAACTGTTTTACAACCCCTTTTTGGATTCTAGTACATGTCTCGTTTGAGAAGAAACGAAAGCCTTAATGTTAAAATAAGAGATTATTAAATGTAAAAGTTAACTATGCCGATTACAATATTGTTTAAATCATGAAGTTTTAAATATTTATAAAATAAAATATTAAAAAAAAACTGGTTAGTTTCTTCTAAAATGTTAATAAATGACTATTGAATAGTTTTCAACTAACAAATGTTGTCGTTTATACAAAAACCACTAATTTAGCGAATTATTTCAGCAGTTGAAAAACTTTTTTTACTAGTTTGTATTTTTCAAGTGACCTATCCTTTTTGTCCGGAACAGAAAAGAACTTTTCTTGTTTGCCACAAATTTCAACGAAAAACGGTGAAAAATCGTTATTGGATTTTACAAGTGCAGAGGAGTCGTGACTGTAACCTATCGTGTGAGTCTTGAGTAGAACAAGTTTGAGTAGTTTTTATCTCATCCCAATCCACAACACGGGATTATTTTAAGATTTTTACGATTATGATACATTTGATTTGACGGCGTGCCTATCTGTGCCCCTGAAGTTGAGGAAATGGTTGATGTGTCGAAGCCAATGAATCGCTATTCTAATACAGAAATCGAGAATGAAACTCATGTCTCGCATTTTCCAACGTTTTACATAGTCTGGAAACTGTGAAAACATACCTCTGTCTTATGCAACAGGATATAAATGATGCAGTATTTTCTTTTCTGCATAGTCGGAAAAAGTAATCTTTCAAGTCAGGAATCAGAAACATTTACTAGGCAATATTTAAAAATGTTCAATTAACTGTTGCTTAGTAATTCACTTATAGTATTTTTAGCTGTTGAGTAAAAAGTGTGTAATTTCTAACTATGGATATTTTTGCGTAGTTGCTTGTAAAATTTCGAAAAGGTAAAAGCAAAAAAATTGTACTTTGTTTTGACCCTGTTATAACGCATAACCCCGAATTAACGGGGGAAAAATGTTCAGTCCTGATGAATTTGATAAATTGGGGTCCGACTGTATATGTATATTATTAAGGCTGTCTTCGGTAAAAGTACGAGAGCTTGAACTAAACGCGAAGCACATTTTCAGACAGAAAAATGCCTCAATTTCCATGGAAATTTGCAATATCATAACTCATACCTCTGTTAATAATATAGCGTTTTTAAAAATTTCAAAATATTCCATGAATACTTTCTTTTTTGTTTTAATACGTGAAGGCATAGCCCGTTTAACATTACAGGAGGGACATATAGGAGAAAAAACGCGAAACACATTTTACACCAGAAAAAAAGGAATCAACTCGGTTAAAAATGGGAAGTATGATAAAAAATGTTGCTCTTTAAAGGATAGTGAAGCCAGAATATCATATAAAATGTTCATTTCTTTAATATATCTGAAAAAATGTTCCAAATTTGGGTCCTATTCTTTAACATTTACCGAAAACAGCCTTAATGTCTTACTTAATTTTTGTAAATCTAATTTAGTTCAAACTAATACATAGAATTATATAGCACAAGATATCACAGGTCAAAATATAATACAATACAATAACAAGCTCTTAGGCTTAGGACAGAAATTTAAGGTTAAACATAATTTCAAGGATTCAGACTTTCCCTTTATTTGCTTATATTACTAATCTGAAATAAGAGGACAATTTTTTTTTTTGTTTTTGTAAAAGCTAAAATTCATTTCTAAAAACATACAACTCCATAATCCTACAGTGAAAAACAGTAATCAATTTGTTTAAAAATATACAAGATACTTAAAAATACTAAAATATTAATTTTAAAAAAAATATGTAATAGTCTATTATCTAAAAAAATAAATGTGTATCCCAACATAAGGATAAAATTGTTCAAAGATTACTTAAAAAAATCACCGCATAATGTGCTTCAAGCACTGGATCTCTATTTTATCATACTTAACTGTGTCAATAATAATTAACTCATTAATGCAATAGCAATTTTACATTAATACCAACAATTTCTGTTAATGGATACTTATAATTACTGTCACTAACAATACCAATTACTATTGTAAATGACCAGCAAACTTCCCAATATTCTAAACAATGCATAAACATGGTCCTAAAGAAAATTAATTCATTCTATTAGTAGTTAAAACTATTATGAAATTTGATACATGGCAACACCACATGACGCCGTTAATAAATATCTAATGTACTTTGAAATCTTTCTCGTTCTATACATCAACCGAGGACAATGAGAGAGAACCCACCCCACAGCTTCCCACCCCCGCACGCTCCCATTTAAAATTCAAACACGGGCGGAACTCTTTTATCGGCCCATTAGCCCCTTAACTGCCCCCTTAATCCCAGAATGGGTGTTTGTATTGGGGTTAATAAAGGAAAAATATGGCTGGAGCTAAATTTACGGTGTTTACTTGGCCCGTTTCAGGTTGAAGTTTTTAAAAAGAGAGGGTTGTCTCTTTTAGACTATTTGGAACTGATTTATTTGTGGGATGGTTCTGATAATAGTGTGCAGGTGACGTTCTAAAGTCACGTTTAGGGTATAAATTTCAATAGTTCGTTCTTTATATAAAAAAAATGTATGGATTTGGGTTATTTAGGGATATAGTAATGTATGAGTAAATAAAATTTAGAGTGATTTACATTTTATGGTTATGATGAAGCTGAACTTTTTGATAATGAAAAGACTGGAGAAAGTAAATAATTACCAGAGTTCCAGAGTGGAAAAATAAGACCCTTTTTAAGGAATAAAAATACGCTATTGTTAGTGAGCTTAATTCACCGAAGTTGTGAATTTAATTGGCTCGTGTTAAAGAAGATGTGTAATAAAGTACATAAATAGTAAATTAAGAGAGAAAATTAATTTTCCTGTAAAAATATATTGTAGAAATGCGGGTTGATTATTAAAAATATTAATCTCTCTCTGTAAACTTTCAAATTATTTTTTTTTTAAAAAAAATGTCTTGCATAAAATGTTTATTTTGCATTTAAAAATAGAACTTAAGGTATCCGACTACGTTCGGAAATATGATTTTGCAAAAGCGTATAAATAGATAATATTTATGATATTTAGTGTCACTTAGATTAGAAAATGTATATAAAATTGTTTTAAGAATAGTATTACAATAAAAAATTATTGAAGTACAATATTTTGACAAAAAATGAACATAGAATGACCCATTTTCAAAACATTCTCCTTTTATGAGAAATGCGTCTATTTTAATAATATTTTGCCTGTCTATAGCTCAGACCTCTGTACAGAGGCTCAATAGAATTTTGGAAATATATAATTTAGAAGTGGATTTATCCATATTTTACTACAACTGAGGAGAGAAATTTTAAGGAAAAACGCCAATACTTCACTTGGCAGTAACTGTGAAAATAATGTGAATTTTTCAAAAACCCTAGCTCAGATTCTCTGGAGGTCTTTACTTTATAAAAGCACACACACACACACAAACACACACATACACAAAATATTATTAATTTAGAAGCATTTTTTTTATAAAAGGAGAACATTTTAAGGTTATTCTAAGTTCATTCTTTGCCAAGATATTGTATTTAAATAATTGTATCACTTGTAATGTGGCACCCTATAGGTGGATACTAATTGCCGTAATGTAATTTTGACGTCCAGATTCCTCTCCAGAGGGAGACACCTGAGCTCTGACGATACGAATTCATGCTAGGAATTTAATTTTGTTGAGAGCACCCAAGTTGCCACCACGGGCATTTAAACTTGGCATAATGTTGTGAAAAAAAAATACTTAAAATAACTCTAGTACACCTAAAAGAAAAGTTTAAATGTGTATGTGTGTGTGTGTGTGACAAAAGTAGTAGAATTGCCTCTATTATAATAATATCAAAGTTAAAAAATAGGTTTTGGGGTTGAAAAACGACCACCTACCTCCTTAAGTTAGTTATCTAAATTTATAATATTTTTTCCAATTCTGAAATGTATCTATATTTTTATGTTTAAGTTTATAGTTTTTTTTACTAATAATAATATATGAAACAAATAGGATATAAATTATTATCTCTCGATGACTCTAAGTACTATTAGCTTCTAAAATGAAATCCAATATCGAAATAGTGAATCATTTGCACAAATCAACACATCACTGATGAACGTTCGCGGGTTGAGCAGACTTAATTGAATTGCAATAATATCTGTCAAAATTTGAAAGCTCAGTATATTTGCTAATTATCCGCACATGTTATACTCTGAAGTAGAGAAGTTTATATAGTGGTCATTCAAATAATACCGGAATGGGGTGTGCTTCTATATAACATACGTTTAAATGTGTTATACTATACATAATGATAAAAGTTGATCATTTGCACTTTGCATTTGAATTACCAGACAAAGA
Source organism: Trichonephila inaurata madagascariensis (assembly GCA_019973955.1). Classification (NCBI taxonomy): domain Eukaryota; kingdom Metazoa; phylum Arthropoda; class Arachnida; order Araneae; family Nephilidae; genus Trichonephila; species Trichonephila inaurata. The sequence goes on from BMAV01009264.1 coordinate 66,517, forward strand.
TGTAAAGATAGTATGGGTTACTCGTATTAAATTTCAGTTGTTTAATATTGGAATTGGTACCCGATTCCAAAAACGTATGAAAATAAATATTACTTGAAACTGTTTTTATCTCAATGTTTGTGGAAAAATTTATGCATTACGCATAGTTTGAGGCTTTACTTCGTCTTCTGTACAGTTAGAAATAGAAGAAATACCTGAAAAACGAAACAAGTTATTTAAAAATTTAAGGAAAGTTACCGAGTTGCCAAATTCTTATTTCTCAATATGGCTTTTTTCCGGGCGCGATTTTTGGGCCAACCTGTTTTGATATATTACTGTATTATAATATTCTGTATTTTTTTCCTTTTTTCCTTTTTTAAATTTTATTATTCCCATTTGATTAGAAATATTTGCATACTATTAAGTCTATAACTGAACTCAGTGGAGCAACAGCCCATGAGAGCCAAGGCCTAATTTGCCTTGTTCACTATACGTGACCTTGGCCCTGAGGTGTAGATGTTCTGGTCAGGTGGTCAGTCTGACGCGAAACCTCCAGTGTTAAGTTCCCAAGAAAGCTTGGTACTCATTTATTGACCCACTGAAGGGATGCAAGGCTCAGTCAACCTTGCCCAACCCAGGGTTTGAACCTTGGAACTGTGGTGTGGTAGTGCGATGCACTAACCACTCAGCCACTGGGCTTTACTATTAAGTCTATAGACGATCTAAATGTATTCCGTGTTAAGTCTTTTTTGTCAAAATTAGTTTTTTTTAAAAATTTTTTATTGCTGAATAAATTTGAAGTCAGCAAAGAAGATGCTTTTCCGATTTGTTTGTCGCATGTCACTTAAATTTTTTACATAGTTTTTTCTTTGTTTTCACTGGTGTTCAAAATTAAAGTTGCGAACACATTTTGTGCCACAAATAGAACTATGTACCACAGCGTTTCTCAAACTGTGGGGCGCGCCCCCCTTGGGGGGCATGACAACTCTATACGAGGGGGTACGAACATATTGAACAGTCGAAAGCAAAAGATTATTTAAAAAAATATATTAATTTACTGAAAGTAAACAAACAAAAT
>BMAV01009264.1:69881-82681 GCA_019973955.1 Trichonephila inaurata madagascariensis
AAAAAAAAAAAAAAAAAGAAAGAAAAAGAAAATGAAAAATTTAAGATGAACTCATGTGTTTCCGTATGCACCGGTTAAAACAGCGTGTAAGTTTGCATAACGAATTTATTCATGTGCAATGATAATATTTTTTAGATGTTAGCCTAAAAAGGACAAAGGCAAAAGTCGGGAAATTGATTTATAATGGAGTTCCTTCAGGTATGGTCATGACCATGCTATGGTATGTATGATACAGCCATCGAACAAATGTGTGACGCCGACCAGGTTCTGAACCCCTTTATAGCTTTTGGACATGCCATGCTGTTGAGCGGCGTACATGACAATTGTCTGATGTTAGACCCATGTGCTGACGTTAGAGTAATGGCCCAATGCCATGCTGCCTAAAAAACAATTATTTTATTGGGTGGGAAAGGCAAGGATGGTTTCTGGTAAGAACTTGATCAACCCTACAGTGCCTCTCCAGAACTTCATTAGTGTTAAGGCAGGTATAAAATATTTTGTCAATAAAGAAGGAAGCAAATCAGTTTTTGTTTGGGTTTCTCAATCCAGGAATTTTGACTATCACTAAAATCCATAGATATCCATAGTGTAATGACTTCAAACAGCTCTTGAATAACTATTTATTATACAATATGAAAATTCATCAAAAACTGGTTTCATTACAACTTAATTGTAAAATAAGTCCGCAGATAAAGTTTCTCTTTCGCTGTACTGACTTATTATGTTCGCATAAAATAATGAAATAAAGTGATCCTTTAGAGGAAAGTTCTATACATAGGATGTGTCAAAAGGGTCCTCAGTTCACTCTCAGTAATTCCACACCGAGTTTGGGTGAACTTGCTGATTCTATATCCGCAGTGCGGTTGCTCCTTCGAAATCTCCACGATTCGAAGTCCAACTTAATTCGCGGACTCCCAGGAATCGCTGTCTCGCAAGTCTATCGCTAAGAGAGGCCTCCATTGGATTCTCTCTAGTCAAAATCTCATCCTGGTACTCCCTTGCTCTCTTTTTAAACGCCTCGTTTCTCACGGTCACTCACCGCCTATTTCTCTTTGATCTCTTGCCCGTCGGCCGCTTATAACAGGAGTCTGTCTGGACGCACATTGTGAGTTCTATCTTCTCAAACGCGCTGTCGTCACAGATTCGTGAGAAAACGAAAGCCCATTGTACTGGTGTCTCTTTTAACTTTCGGACTGGCATGGGAAAAAAAGGGTCAGAATTTCTGACCACCCATTTGCGAAACCTTTTCCCAGAAATTAGGGAAACGAATGAAATTTTTCCACGTCTGTCGGAGTCTCCTCTTAGCAATTAGGGGGAAAAGACCGTTTACATCGCAATAGAAACTTATGGTCGAACAGAACCGTTTTGATCTCAGTAACCTATAACCGAACTACATTACTTTATAGCCCCATACATAGACCCTCCCCCGTACAGCAAATATTAGTAATAAAATTGGCAATTTTATAAAATAAAACCTTCTATTTAATCCCGTATTTTAACATCGACATTTACTCTGTAATTGACAAGTATACTCGTCCATCGCTTGATTTCCGTGACTCACGTAGTTATGCGCTCTCACGATTAAGGCTCTTTACATATCTAATTTATTTCGACATTTATTTATTCAAAGCTTGAATTAACGAATCAGAGATAAAAATCAAATTGTCTTACATTAATACTACAGTGACCATGTCACAGCTTTGCCTTTTTGAGTAATATTTTCATACGTTGTCAAGCAACACCCCTTTAGAAAAAAAGAAACGAACTGTGTGTTTTAAGAAGATCTTTTCCCCCTGGAATAATCTCTATATTCCATCCAATTTTTCAACGCATACACAAACAAATCATAAAAAACTATAAAGGATATATCGCCTCCTACGCTCTTCAATAACGGGGAATATTGTTCCCAACGTTGCAAGAAAACCTTATTGTCACAAAGTATCAAAAGATAAACAAAACACTATCCATAAACAACACCCTCTGCTACATCACCGACTCTCAAAATCATAAACAACGCCAAATGTATGCCACAATCACCCTTCTGTTGAAGAATCGTCTTGAACCCCTCTTGCAGAGAGTATAGAGCCCTCATGTAAATAAGTCGCTCTATACGCGAAAGTTAGGGATAAATAGCTTTTCCTTAGACACGATTTAATTCTACATTACGGGTAATGGAGCAGTAGTTTTCCCTTTAAAATCCCTCTTAGCGCGGACTCTTGACACAGGGTTGCAAGGCTCTTGAGATAATGGCGCCAACAAAGAGGGAAATGTCGCCCGTCAGTAACGATTTGAAAGCTTAATTGGTGAATTCATAAAAAAACGGATAAGGAGCTAGTGATCTCTCTTTGTGAAGAGATTGTTTCAGAGGAAGTAACAGTTTGAGGAGAAAGAAAAAAAATGTAGACTAAGAGGAAATTTTTTTTTTAATAAATTCATGGAAATGATCTGAGAATATCAAATGAATTTTAATGTTGTTTTGATTTAATCCTGTTTCTCTAACAAAACTTACAATTTTTTTTGTTTTTTTTTTTTTTTGTTGAGGGTTTGTCGTAAAATTTTTTAATGGATTTGTCAGTCAGATATGGAAATCTAATCATTTTTTAAATAAAAAAACAGGCTTTGATTGTTTTTGTTCTATTAATTTTTTGCACAAAATATTTGTCGCTTTTAGATATCGTTCCAGTTTATGACCAAAAATAAACTACAAAGCTCCTTTCAAGTTATTTAAACTTTATTTTTATAAATACTTTAAAATGAACAGTTTGTTAAAAATTTATACAATCCTAATTATTTGTTACTGTTAAAAATGAAACATATGCACAATAATACCATGTGTACACTTGCGAAAGCCTGTAAAATGATGATGTTGTTAAAATAAAAATAGTACAATCATTTGGATATAGTTAACAAGTTTGTTATAAAATAATTAACAGAGCAGTACCAGTTTGTAGTAAAATAAAAAAAAATTAATGGAATATAAGTTATTAATTTTAATGCAGTAAAATAAAATTGTAGTAAAATAAAAATTAATGTAATATAAGTTATTAATTTTGCTATAATTTATTAAATGGGCAAAATTTTTTAGATTAAAGTTGCGAAAATAATTGTTAATAATAATATTAATTAATATACTTGTGTTTGTAATAATTTAATTATTTATTGTTATAAATTAAAATTGAGCAACACCCGAAGAAATAGGTTTTTCATTCCACACTTTACCAATTTATTTAATTTTCCCCCCATTGATTTCTGAATTTTGCTATAAATTCAAAATTGGAAGTATTGAAACATGGCACAAAGGTTATCACATTAAACATTAGAAGCTATATTAACTACTAATCTTTTTGTGCAGTTCTAAAATATATATATATACAGTAAAACCCAGTTTTAGCGAATTCATCGAAACCGAATATTCTGTTCCTTATTTCGGGGTTATTCGTTATATCAAGGTCCAAATAAAAAAAATAAAAAATTCGAAAAAAATTAAGTTCATTAAAGTATAATTTATTTACATAAATGTGTATACATTTATATATTTAATAAAAATGAATTAAACAAAAACATTCACAAGAACTTAAAAAAATTTATTACAAAATTTTCAAATTTTGTGAAATACGAAACATTTATTGAGTTTTTGGAAACATTTATGAAGTTTTTCTTTGCATTGTTTTTTAAGCATCAAATTATTAATAAATTGTTTGATAACGTCTATTTTGTTATTCATTTCACCATTGGAACAGCACACACTTTTCATATTGTTCCTCATTTCGGATGATGTGGGAACAGGAGCTACTAACATTTCATTTTCATCGTCGGAATCTGCATGAATGATATCTTATAAGCTTTGGATAAACTCCAAAATGTCTTTGTCTGTCCTAATTAGGGCTGTACACACATTACCATCGTCTACTGCAATGGATTATTCCGATAATACAATAGGATAGCCCAATCCGGTTTGTGTTTTCCATATTTTGCTCATTCACAAAAGGGAAATCTTTTCGTGTTAAGTGCTTTTCGTTTCGTATAAAGAGAAAAAAATGCATGAAAATTCATAGTAGTTTGCCGGAACCGTTGTATTATTTCGTGTTAACCGATATTTCGTCTCAAGCGGTTTCGTGTGTTAAACGCATTTCAAAGTATATATATAGTTCATATTTAAAATAAAATATTATGTTTTTATCATAAATTTTAAATAATACAGTTAGAGTCATAATTTATCGTTATCTATTACATATTAAAACCAATTTTTTCCTCTTTAATCCTTTACATACTGTATAAAAGAATCTATTTAAAAAAATCGTAAGAGGAACTGAGATATGTATTAAAAAAATGGGGTTATGAATTACTACGATGATTGTGGTTTGGTCTCATCTAAAACTAAATTGAAAATTCATTCAATTTAAATTCCATTTTGAGGGAAAATTTTTGAACAATAAAGCAAATAACGAAATTTAATTTTTCCTTTTTGAAAAAGATTTCATAAGACAGTAATAATGTAATAAAAATGTATGTGCTTACAATGCTCGCGTTGGAACTGAATTTGCTATTTTATTGCTACATAAAATACTTTTTTATAGAACAGAATAATAAGAAAATAACAAAATACGACGTGGGACACAAAAATAACCGGAATCAAGCTGTTGCGCACGCATGCTTTATATTTGTGCTGTTAGGTGGTGTTAGTTGGGGGTCTCTCGCGACTGTTAGTGAGTTGGCGTCAGTTTGAATGAAGTGTATTCTTGTTTCAAGCCTTTGGTGATAAGTAAGATGGTTGACCACAAAAAACAAAAATTGCGAGTGAAATTTTGCTTGCAACCGAAACCGTTGGGATGCTTCGAGGAATCTTGAATGGCGAGGCTTCGTAAACATTTCTGGTCCACGAAAGATTTTCCAGTTCAAATCTGGCATCATATCAACTGAAGACATGCCACACCCAGGGCAGAATTTGAGAAAAAAAAATGAGGAAAACATTGCTAAAATCGAACGTACAATTGATGGAGATCGTCAAAAGACCAATGGCCAAATTTCTGAGGAAGTGAACATGCCGTGAATTAGTGAACTAATTTCACTAATATATAATAAGGTGGGCTAATACATAATCAGAGGTGGCTAACCTTTTTTGGGTCAACGTGCCATTCTTTCTAAAGAAGTGCTTAATGAGGTATAGACGTGCCGTCAAATAATGTTTACTTGTGATTATTGGGAAAATAGTATAACTAAATACTAACAATACAAAACTCTTTATTTACTACGAAAAAATATCTTTTGTACTGTATAGTTGTAAATGTTTTAGTTATACGTGTAATTCAAATTAAAGTAAACATTATTGTGATTTCTGTGGTTGCAGATTGGATGACAAATAACTTATAATTAGGATTGTAACATGTTACTTTTAGTAGAATGCATGCTGAATAGAGTCATCTGACAAACGGTTTTTAAGCAATTAATTATATTTTTGCTGTGGTTCACTTTTTTGACAAGAAGGATTTGTGATTTGTTTCAAAATGCCGTTTTACAGACGATGTTCTGCATACCAGTATTCCGGAACATAAAATACACACCGCTTATCGCCTTTACTAATAATGTCATATTTCAAGATTAAGGTATCCGACTACGTTCGGAACCGTGAATTTAAAAAAGCGCATACATGGATAATTTTTATAATATTTAGCGTCACTCTGATTATAATACATGCATAAAATTGTTTTAAGGACATTTTTTGACAAAAAATTTTAGTTAAATACAATATTTTGGCAAAAAAATTAACTTAGAAAAATCTTTTTTCAAAATGTTCTCCTTTTGTGAAAAATGCTTTTATTATAATAATATTTTGCCTGTATATAGCTGAGACCAGTAGCGCACACAGGAATTTTTCAAGGGGGGGGGTCTAGGGTCGAAAGTCCACCATTTTTGTATCATGCTCCCTTTGATTTTGTCGATTTTGGGAACAAAAAAGAGTAAAAAACTAATTATTGAATAAATAAATAGCATTAATTAATCAAATTAATCATTAATAAGAAATGTTTAATTAAATTTTACATACTACATACTTAGAATTATAATCAATTGGAAAAAAAATCAAGGACCTTAGGGGGGGGTTCCGGACCCCTAGGACACTCCCCCTTGTGTGCGCCACTGGCTGAGACCTCTCTACAGAGGCTCAGCTAGAGTTTTTGAAAAATTCCCATTATTTTCAGAGTTAACACCAATTGAAATAATTATTGGCGTTTTTTTTTCTTAAAATTGCTCCCCTCTGTTGTCTTAAAATATGGATAAACCCAGTTCTAAGTTATGCATTTCAAAAATTCTAGTTGAGCCTCTGTAGAGAGGTCTGAGCTATATACAGGCAAAATATTATTATAATAGAAGCATTTTTCACAAAAGGTGAACATTTTGAAAAAAGATTATTCTAAGTTAATTTTTTGCCAAAATATTGTATTTAAATAAATTTTTTTGTCAAAATGTCCGTAAAACAATTTTATACATGCATTTTAATCTAAGTGACACTGGATATCATGAAAACTATCCATTTATGCACTTTTACAAAATCACGGTTCCGAACGTAGTCGGATACCTTAACCAAATTTGAAATTCTCTGCTACATTTAATATTGTGCACTTTTTGTTCGTTTGCTGAACTAGCCGTGTTAAATAACAGTTAAAAATCATAAATATAACGCAAATAAACAATAAAATACAGTCGTGTCAAGGAAATTGCCTATGCTATGTGTAGACAAACTTTGCCTCATAAGCAATTGTAGTTAGTCCCCGACGTAACTAAAGCAAGACAATAAAGAACGAGTGTGCTACCCGTAGCCTCGTGACCGATTACTTGTGTCTGATCGTGATACTTTACAGTGAACTTTGTTATTTTGAAATAAAATACAAACCATTTTGATAGCTGGCGTGCCCAAAATATTGTGTCGCGTGCCACTGGTTCGCCATCCCATATAGTTCAATAAAAATGCAAAATAAAAAGATAAAATAACAAAAATAAATTCTGGATGTTTTTGGGTCCACCCTCGCATACAGGGACGTCTAAAGGCATGAGCCGCCTGGGCCTCGGTCTCAATGGGGGCCACGTTTCGTTCTCGACTTCTCCTCAGTAAGATCAAGATTTGAATAACTTTAATGATCCAATGTTATTCCTAGACATATTTACTAAAAAGCTGAGAATTACAATTTACAAGTCAACTGGCAACAGCGGTAAGACTGTATTATTATACAATGACCGCTGTCTATGTCTAGGCATAGGCCTACCCCTATAAGTCACCATTACTCATTTAGCCGAAATGCGACAGTTGGTTGAGACGGTTTGTGAGATTGTGAGTCATGCACTTTTATTTGCTTCAGTTTTCTGTTTGTACGAAAATTTGATAATGTATGCTATGTACTGTCTACTTTTAAGGGTCACAGGTAGGGCCTACTTTTGCACAGGGGCCCTCAAAAGTCGTGAGATGTTTCTGGGTCCAGGGCCTCAAGAATTCTTAAGACGTCCCTGCTCGTATATATGCTTTTATGGAAAGTTTCTTAGTAGAAATTAATAAAATAACAAGAAAAAAGAAAGAAAGAAAGGAAAGAAACTCGTTGGAACAAAATCTACCATTATAATTCTATCAGTTACAAACTGAAGGATCACTAAAAAAAAGAAGAGTGCGAAAAAAAAAAATAGAATTATGTAGCAAATGGATTAAAAGGCCAAAGAATGTTTTGGTACATTACAAGAAGATATTTCTCTTTTGGTTTCAAAATATATGAGTAATATTATAATCCGGTATTAATAATCCTTTAGATAAACGCAATAAATATCTCAGACACGTCGATATGGTTTTTAATCTAGGATTTAGGAGATGATGTAAAAAGAAAGTTAACCACCGAGTAATTTTTTTTTCGAAAGTATTATGCTAACCTTCTTGGACTGGAATGGAATATTTTAACCCGGTCACAAGTCGGACAAAAAATTTGCTTGCTTAGTTAAAACTAACATGGTTTGAGAATATGATGTCACCTTTGACTCTCCATAAAATGAAAAAAATTACAACTCCAGACAAGTTTTTCCAAAGATGGCCCATTCAGTTAAAATTCCAAAATGATACAACATTTATTCTTTCCTATACATTATAATCGTAGATTTTTTTTTATTTGCTGAACATCTTCATTTTAAAAACACCTCTGTTGACACCCTCATTTATATGATTAGGTACTGTGACCACAAATTCCATAATTTCAGTGATTTTTTTCTCTAATGTGATCTTACATAGTCTTCCTATTAATCACAATCACAAATCGAGTGAAAAATTTGGTTGGGATTCTTAAAATTAACCTTGTTTGAGTAGGTTTGTGAAAATGATGTTACTTTGACGCTACATGAAAAGAAAAATATTGCATACTTCTCTAAGAAAGTTATTTCAAAAGATGACTCAGTTAGTGACGATTCTAAAAGGGAACAACACTTATTGTTTTCTTAAAATAACAATCATTGTAAATTTTTTTCCTTTTTACAAAAGGACTCCATTTAAAAAAAAAACACCTCAAGTTTAAGTACGTAACCCAAATTACGTTAACCCATACTAATTGTATTAACCCCATTAAGTGTGCAATAATTACCAAGTGTTCGTATGTCTAGTAGAAGACCTCAGAAATATGACTACGGGGCATCATTTTGGATGAAGTCAACTTGCCCAATACTTCATTCGGTGCGTTTAATTGAAAGGGCTACGGGGGTACTGAAAAGAATTGTTCAAGGTGTATTTTGAAAACGCACGATATTTTTTTTACAATCCATATGTTGCGCAATGTGGACAAAGCCTTCTACTTTATAACTACGTTCTGAGTCTCGAGTTTTTCAGAAAAAATGATGGCAAAAATTAGTGAACATCCTGAATTTCTGAACAAAACATTGCGAACTGATGAATACACATTTAAAAAGTACGACTATTTAAACTTATGAACTTGCATGGATAACACTTGAAAAAGTTAACAAGTGGACCGGAATATTAAATGAAAAAATAACTGGACTGTTTACATAACGAAAAACTTGAAATGGAGACAACTGCCTGAGCTTTCTCCGAAAACATTTGTCAGACCTGCTAGAAGATGTGGCATTCAACATCTATAGGGATATGCGGTTCCAACAAGAGGGTTACCCAGCATATTATGCGTGTCCTGCACGATAGTATTTGGACATGTAACATCGTGGAAGAGGATTTGAACATCATAACTTAAATTAATGTCCAGCTCGTTCATCAGATTTAATGCCTATCTATTTTCTTAGTGGGGCTGCATAAAAGAAAAATATTATATACACCAATCGAAAATGTAACCGAGCCGTGCCAAAGGACTATTGAAGCAGTTGAAGAAATAAATTTAGCTAATTACTTCCGACTCATTAAACGGTTACTTTTTAAAAAAATGTAGAGACTGTATTTGTGTAGAAGGCAAACACACTTCGAACATTTACTTTATTAAAGTGTTACAAAAATGTTTTACGCTTATTTTGGAATTTATTGCTTTATTTCGGTTACAGACTTAAAGATTGAGTTTTTTGGAATGAAGTCATTTTGTAAAAAAAAATGGCATCGATTGTTATGGATAGAAAAATAACAAGTGTTTTACCGTTTTAGAGAATTGTTATTAAATTGGTCATTTTTTGAAATAACTTGCTTAGAGTAGTATGTAATATTTTTCTTTTTATGGAGCTTCAAAGTTAAGTGACATCATTATCTCAAGCCAACTCAAACAACATTTTAATTAAAACAGCAAAGTTTTGGGATCAATTTATGACTGCGATTAACAGGAAGACTCTGTAAAGAAGGGAACTTAGGGAAAAAAAATCCCTGAAATTATGGAACTTTTGCTCACAGTACCTAATATTGTAAAGGAAGGGTGTCAACTGAGGTATTTTTAAAACGATGGAATCTTAACTGAATTGGTCATCTTTTAAAAAACTTGCCAGAGGTTGTGCACAATATTTTTCTTTTTATGGAGAGTCAAAATTAGTTGGCATTATATTCTCAAACTCGACTTAAACAAACTACGTTAATTTTACCTAAACTGGCAAATCTTTTGTGTCCTACTTGTGACCGCGATTAATAGTACAGCTTTGTAAGATGACGTGAGCGAAAAAAAATCATACTAAAAATTCTTTAATGTGTGATTACAGTAGATAATGATATGACGGAGAGTATCAACTTTTCACACTTTCAAAAATGTGAATGATAGGAATTTTTAAAATTTTTTTTCTCGGAGCGGGTGTGACCTCACCTTTTACCTCGAGCTCACTTAGCGTTAAATTTCGGGACACCCAGTATAGATAATATGTTAAGGTATCCGACTACACATTCGGAACCGAGATCTTAAAAAGGCGCATAAATGGATAATTTTCATGATATTTAGTGTCATTTAGATCAGGACACATGTATAAAATTGTTTTAAGAACATTTTGGCAAAAAAAAAAAAAAAAAAAATTAAATACAATATTTCGGCTAAAAATTCATTTAGAATAAACTTTTTTCAAAATGTTCTCCTTTCGTGAAAAATGCTTCTATTATAATAATATTTTGCCTGCATATAGCTCAGACCTTTGTACAGAAGCTCAACTAGAAGTTTTGAAAAATTCACATTATTTTCAGAGTTACCATCAATTGAGATAATTATTGGCTTTTTTTTTCTTAAAATTGCTTCCCTCGGTTGTCTTAAAATATGGATAAATCCATTTCTAAGTTATATATTTCAAAAATTCTAGTTGAGCCTCTGTAGAGAGGTCTGAGCTAAGCACAAACAAAATATTGTTATAATAGAAGCATTTTTCACAAAAGGAGAACATTTTGAAAAAAATTTATTCTATGTTCATCTTTTGTCAAAATATTGTGCTTAAATAATTTTTTATTGTAATACTATTCTTAAAACAATTTTATATACATTTTCTAATCTAAGTGACACTAAATATCATAAATATTATCCATTTATACGCTTTTGCAAAATCACGGTTCCGAACGTAGTCGGATACCTTAAATGAAGTAGTGGTGGTTCTATTCAATTTATTTGTGTTGTGCGAGTTTCATATTATCTATAACTGCAAGCACATTTAAATTTAATGAGACAAATATACCCCATCCTAATTTTCTATATTTTTTTTTTAAAATCAGGAGAGAGATTGTTTTTGTAACTTCTCATCACAGCCTACAAGCTTATGTCAGTCAGCTTGCACCTATAATTACTTTTTTGGACTTTCATGCAGAAAAATTTTGCTCACAAACATATGTCGACTAAAATATAAAGAACAATGTCCCAGCAGATTTTTTCTTGAATGGAAATTTTTTCAGTTGACAAAGATTTGTAAAAGTCAGTGTCATAAAATTAAACATTTTCTTTACACTGTGATCTGACTTCAAGTCAATAAGTTCAAGCTGTATCTCCTCAGGTGCTGTATCAGTATCAGCAACAATAGGATAACAGAGCAAATTGAATTTAGGCTCAGTTAGGGATTGCAAAACCAGTATACCGGGATACCGAATACCAGTATTTTGAGCCAATTGTACAATTTTGTAATACCGGTATTCACAAGGATAAATATCGTTTTTTTTTTTTTTCGGTATTTAGTAGAAACGTTTTAAATTGTCTCCACTTTATGTTCAGGGATTGCCAACATATAGCAAAATAGTATATCTACATCTTAGTTTTTATGCATCCCTAAAAGGCGAAAATAATTGGCTGTGAATATGAAGTTGCATCGTACAATGAAGAGAAGTTATAAAATTTGTGAATCATCCAAGGAGACAAGCCAAAACTATTCTATTACAGCTCAGAGTGATACTGCACTCGCGAAGGATTCGTAGTCTGATATTCGTATCTGTGACAAAACAAAGTTGTAGTTGTGAAGAAAGTGCGTAATATTTCGATATTTTTTAAATTGGTTAGTTTGTTCTTCACATTTGTATTTGCATATCATACTTTAGGGTTTAAAACATTTTTCAGATTCATTATCTATATACTCCTAAATAAAAACCCATAGTAAAGAATGAGAATAACTTTAAAGAGAGAACGTAAGAAATCAGTTGATAATACTTCGGTTTGGTTTCATTATTTATATAATGAAAAGAATATAATGGCACAATGTAAAATATGTTCAAGAGTTATTAAAGTGAATGTAATTATTTATATACTGTTATAGTTTATAAGTTACAAATTATTTTTTGTTATATTTACACTGTCTAATAACACTGGCAAATAAAGCAAAGAAACACCTGTATTTTCTTTTTCTAAAATTTCTTCTACCGGTATTAAAACCGGTATCCCGGTATTATGATCTAAAAAATACCGAATACCAGTATTGAACCTTTGATCCGATATCGCAATCCCTAGGCTCAATGTTCTTACAACCTTGAAATCTTGTGACCTCGCCCTCCAAACTCTGCAGGTGTGTGATCTCTTAATAGAAACAATTTCAGGTACTTTGTTTTTCCTAATAGTGAAAAATAAAAGACGAATCTTTGGTCGCGCATGGGAAAGAAATCTCGGTTCAAAGCGGATTTTCCGACTATCAGTGGGCCCCATGGGGCCCGCGGACCTCTATTTGTCCACCCCTGGCTTGCGGTATCAGTGAGGGGTATAGTCCCAGTCACTTGAAAGTGGTTTAGAATGTTGAAATCCAAAAACTTCAGTAGCTTCAGGACTAAGTTGTTCAAACGAACAACTGAACCACTATCAATGGCATATGCGGTAGTTTTCTTAGCGAGGGATGTCTTCAAAATCCTCTAATTGCGTCACATCAGTGGCGCACACAAGGGGGGGGGGGGCCTG